>JAMKPZ010000709.1:0-64027 GCA_024699675.1 Amphibolis antarctica
ATATTTTACAAGTGAATTAGTAAAATATCTTACCTTGAAGTAATTATCTTCATTTAGGTTCCACCTACAACAATAAAAAACAATAACACAAAAATAAATATTTTACAAGTGAATTAGTAAAATATCTTACCTTGAATTAATTATCTTCATTCAGGTTCCACCTACAACAATAATAAACAATAACACAAAAATAAATATCATTCAAATTTTAAGTAATAAATTAATTATAACAGTAATAAATATACTTACCAAACTACGAGGTCATGCAATATTAGACCCTATTACATCCCCCATTCTCTTATTTCTTCCATAGGGCCGTAATAGGGGTGCATTATGATTCAAAACAATTTTAATTACAACTTCACACCATCCTAGGCCTAGAGAAGTTCCCCTAATCCTTTTATTAGGATCTTCACTTAATAACATTCCTCTAGCCAAGATGGATGCGTCATTTGTAATTTTACATGGTATATATTGCCCCTATGAAAAAATATTTAACAAAAATATTGTAATATAAACAATCAATAATAACATAGAAATTTTAATACTAATTTACCTCTTCAATAAGTATTTGAGATGATGATGGTCCACATTGATCAGTTGACACTTGAATAGTACCACATGTCTATTAAAAAAGATGAAAAATTAATATTAACAAATATATATGATTATAAGATAACTTATGTAACAATATTTATCTAGTATTACCTGTTGGAGAAGTAATTTTTGCATATATTTCATTTGACTTCTCATTTCAGCCATTTTCGCTTCAAATTGATGCATTTTATTACGGTCAGCTTCCTTCTCATTATCATCTAATAACGTATAATGTTGTGTGGATGATTTGTATGGATTTCTGCCTAACACCTATGATAGAGTGGAACATAATTCCAATCTCTGTACTCGACCACACATTTCTTTGCCAAGCACTTGTGATAAAATATCAAAATCAACAACGTTTGAACGGCTTCCTTGATCTTCAACTTGGCTTTGTTTAAGTCGTTGAATTTCATCCTACACAACATGGATAATAAAGATGATAAAAAACAAATATAATAACTGAAAAAATAATGTCAAAATACATACCACTTGTGATTGTGATATGGGATTAGTTATACTTCCATCTTTTCCTGTTCTGCTCATAACATAATTTCACTTCTATCTAATTAAACACTCGTTTTCTTTTTCTACATGATTATTATGTATAAAGACTTAGTCTATACTCAAAAAAATTATAAATTCTAATTTCAAATACAACATATGTTACTTACATGTTCATGAGCTAATCGAGTAAAAATTTTCTAATCGACGTGATGTTGTGATTGAAGCATCTTTCGATTATCCTTATTTTTATCACTTTTTGACTGCATAAGCAACACCAAAAATTGAATATAAATAATTGCACTACATATCCAACTATTATAAATTCATATCATTAATATTTTGAATATAAATAATTTTGAACAATATCTTGAATTCGTCGGAGTCCCAATAATGTTTTAATTCGCGTCATTGATCTGGTATGATGCGATAATCACTTGGTGGATCATTTTTATTCTTGTTTTTAATGTATTGTTGCTGCAATCTATATTTTCAATTCCTCCAATCTTTACATAAGGACCTTATTATCCATACTTTTATTGGTCCTTCTAGCGGCAACTCGAATTTTTCCTATGAAATCATTAAAAGAAGTTAAATTGAATATAATGTAATATAACTATGAAAATGAGATCAATGAATTTTAAAAAAAGTGAAAATATATCAAAATTTTATAAAACACATCTTCTTTATTTGTATTAGGCATGTGATGACAATCATGAATCATTATTAGCAATATTTCACCTCTTTTTGCTATGGAACCGATATAAACAAATAATTGACCTCCTTTCCTTTCTATGGGTTGGTGCATTTCATTGAGTGGGACTATAAATTTCTCTCCTGGTCTTAATCTTTCAATTTCAACTGAGTGCAGGTCCTCTTATTCTTCTTTCACTAGGTGCAGCATTTTCTTCACCTGTACTTGCCTCCTACTCATATTCCTCATAATAGTAGGATGACATTTTCTTCTTTTCTTGTTACAATATTAAAATTAAAAATTTCAAATACAACATAAAACATGAAAAATAGTTCTAACAAGTAGCAAATTAATACCCTTAACCTAATAAGTAGCAGAAATTAATAAATTTTTTACATGTAGAAATTAATAAATTTCAAAGACACTTTTTATCAACAAGATGACACAAAATTAAATTGTTTTATCAGAAATTTTTGTACAAGAAAAAACAAGATAACCATATAAAAAGTTAAATTGTTTTAGTAACATTTTGTCAATGATTTAATAGTACTAGAGCTATTTAGTGGCTTTTGTAATGCTATTTCCAAATAACAAGGGCCCAATTAGTTATACATGACAAAAAACAATTCCAAATTAAAAATTGTAAATTATAATATCAACATGTATGGGTAAATAATATATGAAAAATCAATTAGAGCAAAAAATTTGCACCAAATTGGTTTTGCATTCATTTTTCTCGAACTCACTTCCCTTAGGAGCTAATAGACGTGAAACTGGTGCCTCATCCTCTCAAAAATCACTTCCAAGTTCTACTATCTAATCTGCCAGGCATGCTAGTAGTTTGCATAAAAATTATCGTACTACATATTCTTCTGCATCAGTACCTATCATTACTGGTGTTTCTTCTATCATAAATTCGTTTGGTAACCAGTATGCCAACAAACTGCACCAGCAAACTGTTGGACATAGAAAAGGTACCGGGTAGACAAAGCATGGAGTATTTTATAGATTACGCATGCTGTACTTTACCATTATTTTTAATTTCTATTTGAAAAATGCACCAAAAAACTAAAAGAATATCTGTGTATTTTATTTGGTGGGGTTGGTGTTATAGATCATTTGACTCTTGGTCCCGTTTGATGAAATAATCATGCAGCAAGGAGGCACCAAATATATCACATGCCTTTTTACCATGTTTTTTGTAGATTTATTTGTGATTCAGGATGTAGTCCATATATTTGTAGAATTTGAAATCTAGCTATTATTACTGTCTTGAGAAAATGAGCTTTGAAAATTAATTAAAAACTTCATCTCGTTTTTATAAAAATAAAAAATCATCATATAATATAATCAATCGTCTCGAAATTTTTAATAAAATTTTTATTTTAAATTTATTTCTGAAAGTCCTAATTTATTTTTTTTCCCTACTTTTTCAAGCCACACACAACTAGACTCCAAATGAGAACAAGTGACACACATTTATGTGTTTATTTTTTAATTACAAAAACGTGTTTCTACATTTTTTGAAAAACTATTTATTTTAAAGATATATATTTAATTTTTAACTATTTTTAAAATTTAAAATTTTTTGTCACATATTTGTATTAATTTAACGTTAAAGCGTGTCACATGAAAAATATATTCCGACTTCTGGGGGAAGAGCAAGAGAATATTAAAGAAACTTATACTAAATGCAACCTTTGTTGTATAATTTAAGAATATTTTTTAATTTTTAAAATCACTTCTAACGTTATTATTATTAAATTTTAATATATAAATTTTTATTATTCAAATTACTATACAGTGTTAATTTAAGTTACAAAATTAACTTTAATTTTAACTCTTTTCGTGCAAATGATACCAAAGGAAAGAGAAATAATATTTATTTTTAAAAAAAATAAAGATTGTATTTATTTAAATAAATGTCAACCCACAACGCACAATTTTCACAACAGCACAAAAATCTTTTTGACTATAATTTTCACGTTGATTTAATGAATTCTACTGAATTACTCTTGTTTATTTTTTTATTTTTCCTTTTTATAATACACGAGTTATATATAGTGCAATATTTTAATAGGACCTGTTTTTTTTTCTAATATATTGTCTATATTTACATTGAAACTTAAAGTTATCTTTTCTTAAGATTTTATCCTAAATCCTAATTTAATCGATGATTAATGAAATACACCAGTTATACAAATTGCAATTTATTTGATGAGATAAAAATTGAATTCTCAAGGATTTATTCTATATAAACATTTTTTTTTTCATTCAAACAATAGATTAATCAATATTATATTTGAATATTATTCGTGTTAAATCGTATTATTTTAAGAGTAGAATGAAACATAGAGTTTAAACGTTACTTATAACTTGTGGTCTGATATATCATACTAATTAACAATACAACTTGATCTTGTTGAATTGTGTTGGAATATGTTTTTTATGCACCAAGTTGTAAATTTTGATATGTTAAATTTGAAAAATAATGTCATTTATATAAATAGTACAAAGAAAATAGATTTTAAATATATTATCTCTGTAAAATGATATATCCTTCGATTTTAATATACGATTTTACAACATGATATGCTGAATTTATAAAAAATTCACTTGTATAAATTTTATTTAAATTAATTTTTCAGAATTTTTGAAAAAATTTATATTTTCTAATTTTCCTTTTATTTTCCATTTTCATTTTTAAAATTTTTATTTTTCAAATTTTTAATATACGCAAACAAACATTATTATATGTATTTTCACTTTAACATCTCTTTTTTTCATGTAAAATTGAACATGTAATGTTAGAACTAGCATTATTTATTCTATACTTTTTTTCGTGAAGTAGAATAAAGTATTTGCAAAAACAAGAATTATCTAGACTACAAAAATTTTAAAAAAACAAAAAAATTAGAAAAAAGAAGTGCTTATGAACTTGATGTCATAGAGCTCTCCAAGTTCTTCAAACAGGATTAGGAAGGCTCTTATAAATTTAGGATTTTCAACCATCCCATATATCTATATTATTTATCAAGGGGAGAGTTCCCTATATATCAAACCAACATTTTAAATAAAAACAGTTGGATGCAAACTGTGTTCAAACGAAAGAAAAACAGTTGCAAACTGTGTTCAAACCAAAAATACATTTGGGAAACAAAAAAATCACAAAAAAATGGTGGCAATGGGAAACAAAAAATCACAAAAAAATGGTGACAATGAGAAAAAACTAAAAACATTCAAAAAAATCATGAAAAAACTAAAAACCTACTAAAAACATCACGAAAAAACTTGAGAAACACAGATTTGTACTTATGATGTGTAATGAAGTCTCACGGCGAAGAAAAAAAGTGAGGTTGGAGAAAGGAAAAGAAGCTCCTAGCAGCGAGACAGTAGAGATGACAGAAGGACGTCGCACAGAGAGGGCGACAACATGGTGGCAAGGAGGACACATGGAAAGGGTAGCGAGATGACAACAAGCACGATGTGTGGAGAGGGTGGCAAGACGATGGCAAGCATGACGCACGCAGAGGGCAACAAGATGGCGGGAAGGCTTTTCGCAGAAAAGGAGGTCACGTGGAAAGAAGGGGAAAACAATCTTCCATCTTATTAAAGTTTATTGCGACATTTTTTTGCAATAGCCTTTAAAAGTTACTGCAAATGATGTTATTTGTGACAGTCAAAATAATATAACCGTCACAAATAGTTAATTTTACTATAGTGTGGCAGGCTAACTGGATGTGATGTAATGTATGGATGTTCGTTTGTAGACCCCTACAATGCTTGTGCATTATGGGTGATAGGAAAGGATGACGCTCAATGGTCGACATAAGCATATGGCAATGGAAATTGGAGGTGGAGACTATGTCTTGAGCAATGGACAAGTGGGCCTAACAGTGTTGGTAGTGGTAACAATGTTCACTAAGCAATAAAGGGAAGGTGCAACAGACAAGCTTTTCTCCCTCAATTAATAACTAAGTCGACAATGTTGGTCATCTGGGCTTATGGAGGAAGAATGGACCTAAGCTAAAACAATGGGCTTCAAGTGGTGGCAGGTCATTGCCCTAAGTCCCTAGTGGGTTTCAGCTAGTCAATTGGGATGCCTTAACTATCCATGCATTAAACAAACTAAAGGAAGGTAGATGGGCTCATTGATGTACCTAGTTTGACGACTAGCTAGTGCAAGCCTTCGATGACAGGCGCAATTGGATGATGTGCAAAGGAGGACAATGGTTGGTGGGTGGCAGTCAATGGTGAACATGTGGTGGTTGATGGTGAATGATGATGCTCAGGAGTCAAGTGTTACGGCCTCATATGCAAGACTAGGAGCTTTCTCCCCAAAGAAAACTCGAGTCCACCTCCTCCCCTTTCCTTAGTTTTTTTTTTTTTTTGAATCTTCAAAAGAAATCACCCTTTCTTGATTATTTAGTTGCAAAGGCTGCTTGTGAGTACTGGCATGGGTTGTAGGTGTGTATTGGCATGGGTTGCAGGTGGGTACTGGCATGGGTTGCAAGCAAAGGTTGTGTGGCAATCCTATTTGCATTGTAGATTATAACAATGATTACGAGAGGGAGCAATGGTGAGAAGATGAAAGATGAATGATATTAAGAACAACCACAATTCGAGAGGCAACACTCTCCCAAGTCTGCAAAGACTTGCAGCAAAACACAACAACAAATCCTACATAGACATATGATACTTTATAGTGGACCCTCCAAAAGTGCAACTGATCTTCCTAAAAAGCCCTCTGTCTTCAAAATAGTCATTAGATTTGCCCCTCACCACTAAGACCTCATCCTCAAGGTTTGGATAGAGACTTCATTTTTGTGTAATCCTCCCATGTTGTTGACAGGGCATTGTCTCCTTGTCATTGCACTGGAATTTTTGCTCCTACCATATTGTCGTGCATGGCTAGTCGTCAAGCTAGAATTGCTATGGGTTCCTTGTGAGCAACTAGATAATCAACCGGCACTAGGACGTTGCATTGTCAATTGTTGCTAATATAGTTGAAGCTTGAGGAAGACTCAATCATCCACATGGAAGTGTTCATCATTACGATGTTTGTCGGCTTCATGCTTCATCTTATGTTGTGCCCTCTCAATGTTATCTCGAATTTGTTGAAAAATGGCTTCCCTTGTTGGGAAAAGTGAGGGCCTAACAAGACAGGAACGAAGCAAACAAAACTGCAACCAAAATCAATCACAAGCAACACATGGAATTTTACGTGGAAAACCTCCTCAATGTAAGGAGGAAAAAACCACGGGACCTTCTCGGTCCAGGTAACCTACACTTTGCTGTTAAAGGAGGTACAAATGTTCTTCTCAAGTTCTCAACTTGAGATCAGCACAACCACATATTATCTTCAATCAACAGTAATAATAATAAAGGTGGGAAGTATAAACCGAAATGTCGATCTGAACACTATCTGATCACAGTCCAAGCTCTGTCCGACAGTCCAAGCCCTATCCGGCCATCGTGCGTCCTAGCACGGTCCACGCTTCACGCGTCCAAGCACGGTCCACGCTTCACGCGCCCAAGCACAATCCAGGCTCACGCGTCTGATCGCCATCCAGGCTCATGCGTCTGATCAGCCATGACTGAGCGCAGGCCACGCCCAGTCCACCTTCATGTGACCGAAGCTTGTCCGGCCCGTCCTCCGTCGGAACAACCACGTCCGAGCGATGTCTAGCCTATCCTCTGTCGGTCGGCGCGCGCTGGATCACCAACCAGCACCGCACGTTGCCAAGCACCACGCGCGGCCCACGCGTGCCACTTCCCATTGATCTCTGGTGTCGACGTCACCACGCGCACACCTGCACGTCTCCTCCCGTTGATCGCCGGTGGAAGCACACACACACCTGCACGTCTCCTCCCGTTGATCGCCGGTGGAAGCACACACACACCTGCGTGAGCATCTCCTCCTCTTCACCGGGACAAGCGGCCGGAGGCTTCAATCCAGTGGAAATCGAGGGCTCGATTTCGCCCTAATCCACGCATCGCCGGAAGTCCACATCTCGATCGCCCTCTCTCTCTCCTCTATTTTTTCCCCCAAAATCAGCCACGACCAATCAACCTGCGGGAAGAGAAAAAAAGATTTGGGCCGCCGTCCGCAGGCCCATGGAGGAGGAGGAACCCGGCCCAACAATCTCTCCCTCCGCCCGCCTACATGGATCAGTCTACAAGGCCTACAATCTGAGCACAGATGCTCAACTTGTCTCTTGATACCATTTTAGTGAGCATGTTAGCTCCATTGTCATCTGTATGTACCTTGTTGAATTCCAATTCCTTAGTATTCAAAGCGTCTTGAATCCAATCATATCTCACCTTGATGTGCTTAGATCTGGAGTGAAAAGACAGGTTCTTGCTTAGATGAATAGCACTTTGATTATCACCTAGTAAAACAAACATGTCCTGCACCATTCCAAGTTCTCCAAGCATTCTCTTTAGCCACAGCATTTCTTTGCAAGCTTCAGTAGCAGCAATAAACTCAGCCTCTGTAGTCGACAGAGCAATGTATTTCTATAATCTGGACTGCCATGAGATAGCTCCCCCTGCATAAACAAAGAGATACCCAAAGGTAGACTTTGAGTCATCTACATCACTTGCCATGTCTGAGTCTGTATAACCAAGTAAGGTTGGTTCTCCACTACCAAAGCAAATTCTCAAATCTGTGGTGCCACAGAGATATCCCATAATCCACAGCACTGCTTCCCAATGCTGTTTCCCAGGATTTGCTAGAAATCTACTCACCGCACTGACTGCATGAGCTACATCAGGTCTTGTACATATCATGGCATACATGAGACTTCCCATTGCAGAGGCATATGGAATCTTTTCAATTTCCCTCCTCTCCTCTTCTATAGTAGGAGACTACTTCTTGCTCAATCTGAACCGAGCTGTGAGAGGGCAACTGACACAATCTACATCATCCATGTCAAATCTTTTGAGAACTCTCTCAATATACTTGCACTGAGACAAGTATAGCTTCCTGGAATTTCTGTCTCTTTCAATCTCAATTCCAAGGATCTTTCTTACAGGTCTCAAGTCTTTCATAGCAAAAGACTGATACAGTACTTTCTTCAGATCTGCAATTCTGGACCTGTTCTTGCCAACAATTAGCATATCATCAACATAGAGCAATAGGTAAATGAACTCGTCAAGAGAAAAACTCTTAACAAAGACGCAATGGTCAGTACTACACTTCTTGTAACCTTGCTCCCCCATAACAGAGTCAAACTTTAAGTACCATTGCCTTGGGGCTTGCTTCAGACCATAAAGACTTTTCTTCAACCTGCACACAAAGTCTTCTTTTCCTTGTTCAACAAACCCTTCTGGTTGCTCCATGTATATTTCTTCCTCTAAGTCTCCATAGAGGAAAGCAGTCTTCACATCCATCTATTCTATCTCTAAATCAAGACTTATTGCCAAAGCTAAAACCATTCGGATAGATGTCATTTTCACAACAGGAGAGAATATTTCATTAAAATCAATACCTTTCCTTTGAGTGAAACCTTTCACCACAAGTCTTGCTTTGTATGTTGGATGCGGTGTATGCTCTTGCTCCTTAATTCTGTAGACTCATTTGTTCTTTAGTGCCTTCTTGCCTTGAGGCAACTCCACCAGATCATATGTGTGATTTTCATGCAAGGAACTCATCTCATCTTGCATGGCTTTCATCCATTCTTTTGCATTTTTGCTTTCCACTGCATCTTCATAACATTCTGGATCTGCATCATCAGATAATAGCACTACAAACTCATCTGAAGGATATCTGGTGGAAGGTACCTTTTCCCTGGCTGATCTTCTGAGAGGGATAGCTGGTGGAACTTCCTGCACTACCAGTTGTTGGTCATGACCATCTGCTTTGGTATCATCCTGACCCTGTTCAGCCGTGCCTGCATTATCACCAACACCTTCAGCTTCAACCTGTTGTTGTGCTGGAATCACAGGAGATGGGTCTTGATCAATCAAGTCTCCTTGTTCTTGTGTTGCTTCAACCTGTGCCTTGTTTATGTCTTCAAGTGTTTGATCTTCCACAAACACAACATCACGACTTCTAATGATTTTCTTTGCCATTGGGTCATATAGCTTGTAGCCAAAATCATCCTGCCCATAGCCAAGAAGGATACACTGTCGTGTCTTTGCATCAAGCTTGGTTCTTTCATCCTGAGGGACATGCACAAAGGCTTTGCATCCGAACACCTTCAGGTGACTATAAGAGACATCCCTGTTGTACCAAGCCTTGTTTAGAACATCTCCCTGCAGATAATAACATGGCGAAAGATTAATTAAATATGCAACCGTCATCAAGGCCTCACCCCAATAGGACCTTGGCAGCTTTGCTTGTGAAAGCAAACATCTGATTCTTTCCACCAATGTTCTGTTCATCCTTTCTGCAACACCATTCAACTGTAGTGTCTTTGGAGGAGTCTTTTGGTGTTTGATTCCTTGTTCCCTATAATAAACATCAAACGACCCACAATACTCTCCTCCATTGTCAGTTCGGATGCACTTCATTTTCTTCCCTGTTTGTCTTTCAATTGAAGCTTGGAACTCTTTGAACCTATAGAGTACTTGATCCTTGGACTTTAAAACATAAGTCCAAACTTTCCTAGAGAAATCATCAATAAAAGTGACAAAGTATCTAACTCCACCATGTGTTGTTACCTTCATCGGCCCACAAACATTAGAGTGAATTAGCTCTAGCAACTCTGGCTTCTTGGAAGGAGGTTGACTTTTGAAGGCAACTCTATGCTATTTTCCTGCCAAGCAATCTACATAATCCTTTAGATTCACACCTTTCAACTTTGGCAAGAGATTCTTCTTCAGAAGTGTTGTCATCCCCTTCTCACTCATGTGCCCAAGTCTTTTGTGCCACAACACACTTTGATCTTCATTATCTAAAGCATTTATGGAAACACTAGAAAGTTTAGCATGAATGCAATATAAATGAGACATCTTTTTACCTTCTGCTATTACCAGGCTTCCTTTGGTGAGCTTATACCTTCCATCTCCAAATTTACTCAAGTACCCTTCATTATCAAGCTTTCCAATTGAAATAATGTTGAGTCTTAAATCCTCAACATGTCTCACAGACTTAAGGATCAACTTGCTACCATTTTCTGTCTCTAGTTGCACATCTCCTTTTCCAACAATCTTTGCTTTGTTGTTGTTTCCCATCTTCACTATCCCGAAATCACCTGAAGTGTAGGAGGAGAAGAAATCTCTTCGAGATGTGGCATGAATGGTAGCACCACTATCTGACACCCATCTGGTTTCATCATTACCTACAAGATTAACAGATTCGTCACAAACAATAAGTAATTCCTCAACAAACGAGGCAACTCCCTGTTCATTATCACTGTCATGTGGTTGTGATTTGTTTTTTCTGTTTTCTCTCTTCAATAGTCGACAGAATTTCTTAGTGTGACCCTTCTTATGGCAATGGAAGCACTCAACATTTGCAATCTTGCTTCTGGATTTACTTCTACCTTTTCCTGATCTGATATCTTTGCTTTTGCTTCTCACCCTCGACTCTGTAATGAGTACATCAGAATGAGTAGAGAAACCATCTGCGATCCTTCTGGATTCTTCATTAATTACCTTAGTCTTTACATAGTCCCAAGTAACATTTCCATTTGGAGCTGAGTTACAAAGAGTAACCTTCAGATGAGTCAGGTAGTGAGCCTAGAAGTAATAAGGCTCTAACTTTATCATCAAACACAATACCCATAGAGGACAACTGATTTATAATACCTTGAAAGGTATTCACATGATCAGCAACAAGTGTACTATCCCGATATCTTAAATGCATTAACTGTTTGATGAGAATCATTTTGTTTGTGCCTTCCTTTTGAGCATACAACTCGTCCAACTTCTTCCACAAGGAACTGGCATCTGTCTCACCACTGATATGGTTCAACACGTTGTCATCCACCCACTATCGCATAAAGCCACATGCTTGTCTGTGTAAAATTCGCCATTCATCCTCAGATTTATTTTCTAGCTTTTCTGTGTTAAAAACTGGCTTGTAATATTCCTTGACATAAAGAAGATCTTCCATCTTCCCCTTCCAAGCCTGATAATTTGTCCCATTCAAAGAAATCATTCTGCTTATGTTGCCTTCCATCATTCACTGGTTAGGCCCCTGCCCCACGGTGGGCACCACTTGTTGGGAAAAGCTAGGGCCTAACAAGATAGGAACGAAGCAAACAAAACTGCAACCAAAAAAACAATCACAAGCAACACACGAAATTTTTACATGGAAAACTTCCTTAGTGTAAGGAAGAAAAACCACGGGACCTTCTCGGTCCAGGTAACCTGCACTCTGCTGTTAAATGGGGTACAAATGTTCTTCTCAAGTTCTCAACTCGAGATCAGCACAACCACATGTTATCTTCAATTGACAACAATAATAATGAGGAAGTATAAACCGAAATGTAGATCTGAACACTGTCTAATCTCAGTCCAAGCTCTATCCGACCTTCGTGCATCAAAAACACGGTCCAAGCTTCACGTGTCCAAGCACCATCCAGACTCACGCGTCTAATCAGTCACGACTGAGCGTAGGCCATGCTCAGTCCACCTTCACATAGGCCGAAGCCTATTCGGCCAATCCTCCGTCGGAACCACCACGTCTGAACGCTGCGCACGACCCACGCGCGCCACTAGCGTTGACCTCTGGTGGAAGCACGCACACACTTGCATGCGCATCTCCTCCTCTTCACCGGGAGAGGTGGCGGGAGGCTTCAATCCGTTGGAAATCTGAGCGTCGCCGGAAGTCCACATCTCGATTGCCCTTCCGCGTGTCGCCTAGATCTCAATCGTCGGTGGAACCACACACGACCACTCGCGCGCCTCTCCCGTCGACCGTCGATGCCAGCAACACCACACGCCTCTCGCGCGTCTCCTCCCGTCTTCTCCGGGACCGGCGACAGGATCTCGCCGCTGAAATCAGGAGCCCCGATTTTTCCCCAAAATCGTCCGCCCCCAATCTCTTCTCTCTCTTCTGCAGTCAATTCGCCCTTTCTCTCTCCTCTGATTTTTCCCCAATACGTCCCCCTAACAGCAACCTACGTGGAAAAGATAAAATTTATCTTTGGGCCACCTGCAGGCCCATGGAGGAGGAGGACTTTGACCCAACATTGGGTACTCCATGGATGACTCTCTTGGTGGGTTTCACTATTTGGTGGTGGGTACAAGGAGAAGAAGCAAGGAACAAAAGCTTCTTATTGATTTCTCAATTTGGGCGAATTTGGTCTTTTATACTCAAGCCCCAAATTCCAACAATGCCCTTGAGAACATCAAGTTACAAATCAAGCAAAATACAAACATGTTGAAAGTCACATTCTTTTTAGTGGGTATCATAAGGTACAACACATGTTCGCAAGAATGTCTGGCTACTGTGAACAAATTGACTTCCACTCACCCTAGATGACTGTGGAAGAATCAATTGTCTATTCTGCTTGGTTAAGGCTTCCTCCAGAAATAGATCTCACAACTTGAACTGTGAGTGTTGTTGGTGGAAAAGGGCTTCTAATTCATGCAGTTGAATTGCAAATGTCATCGATCCTTGATTTAAAAAAGTGTTTGTTATGTGATATGCATATTCAAGCCATGCCTATATTTTATATTCTATCCTAGCATGTTTTCGGTTTGAAAATAAAGGTAACTTATTTGATCCTTAGATATTTGAATATTTGGTCATGGAAGCAATTGAGCTTGACGGAAATAAAGATGCTTTGGTTGGCCCACCAGGAGTCAATGGTTTGTCCACCGTACAGAGGAAAACAACTAACCATTGTTGTGGAGTTAGTTTCCAATCCCTCTATAATATTCATGGATGAACCTACATTAGGTTTAGATGCAAGAGCAGCTGCAATCATCATGCATGCAGTGAAGAATGTTGCTGCAACTGTACCATCCATCAACCAAGCATCAATATGTTTGAATCATTTGATGAGGTGGTAATTTGCAAACCATTGAGGAAAAGTATGCATGTAGATGGTGAATTTGAGAGTAGTGATTCATGTAACTCACCCACATAATGTTGTTGATTATTGTTGTTGTAGTGTGTAGCCTATGAATTTATATATATCCACCACTACATTATAGCCCCTTTGTGAAAATATGATAGTAAACCATTCTAGTGCAATGATTGAATACTTTAAGGCAAGTTTTCATTGTCACCAAATATTGCATATTTAATAATGACAAAACTCCCAACTACATTTATGTTTAAGAAGGGGTTTGTATCTTTCAAATGGGTGAAAAATAGTAGAAATTTTAGTTTATTATTTCCCACCATTTAACATCATTTCTCATATTTTTCAAAAGTACGAACTCTATAGAACTCTATTAATTGCATCTAGGAAAAAATGGTCAAAAGGCGAATAATTCATTAATTTATCAATTTTTAGCTAGATTGATCTAGGAAATTTGTTCTTGAATTAATGTTGTAGTTTGGAACTTAGAATGAGTTGCCAGCCTTGTTCAAAATTTTTGCTTACCTTACTTTGCATCTAATTAAGTGTGTTGATCATGCTATATAGTTTCGTAATTCTAAAGCTTTTTTCTCTACACAAAGGAGTGACCAACAAGATCTATTCAACCTACTTGGTCCGATGTTTATATCCACAATCTACATAGGCATAAACAACTATATATCGGTGTTTCCACTCATAGCAACATAACGTATGGTTCTTTATTGGGAAAAATTTGCTGGCATGTATGCTCCATGGGCCTACTCACTTGCTCAGGTAGAATTGTAGAAACCTTTTTTCAATTAAGGTATTTTGCATATATGTATAAAACATTTTCCCCTTTCATTCATGGTTTAAGTCATTCATGTAACTTTCAGATGGTCATCGAGCTGCCTTATTCATTTGCTCAAGTTGTGGTCTTCATGGTTATTGCATATCCAGCAATTAGATATGACGTGATAGCTTATAATTTTTTCTAGTTCTTCTACACAATGTATCTCACACTGCTATATTTCAACTATCTTGGGATGTTTATCATGTCGGTTACACCAAATCTTCAAGTTTCATCCATTCTTTTGTCAACAATCGCCATCTTTATGATGCATTTTGCAGGATTCATTGTGCCTCAACAGGTAATTAATTAAGCTACCTCCTACGCGCCCTTCCAGCTTGTCAGTGTCCATACATGCACTCATTTCCTTAAATAGAATTAGTGGACAAATTTACAGATGCATATGTAAATCACATCATAAACAAAGTTCATATGGAAATAAAATTTTTATTAATTATATCTACCAAACATTCTATCGAACTTTCAATTTGATATGTATGTCAGTTGCTCGATCAAGTTAATAATTAACTGTACATCTTGCTTGCAAGATATATGCATGCCTTTAAGATTAAAACCAATTTGCTAGTACTATATATATATGCACCAAATATTAGAATAACATTTGAAAGAAGATGGAAGAAAGAGATCCCTAATTACAAATACAAATTTTAAAGTTGCATCTATGCATGCTTATGTGGATGTATTAGCCAAATAGCTAGATTTTCTACTCAAGAATATGTGGTCTTTTGATATGTAAATAATTTTTCCTTCTTTTTTTCCTTTAATTTCGTGCAGCAAATTCCCAAGTGGTGGGTTTGGTTCTATTACTTCATACCCACATCTTGGACCTTGAATGGATTTCTCACTTCACAATTTGGAGATGTTGAGACAACAATAATAGTCTTCGGCAAGGCCCAACCTATATCTTCACTCATAGAGGATTATTTTGGGTTTCAAAAGGATTGTCTACCACTCGTTGCCACAATGCTTCTTGCCTATCCCATCATCTTTAGCTCTCTCTTTGCATACTACATGGGAAAATTGAACTTCCAACAAAGATAATTAAGGAAATTAATGCTACTTATCTGGCCCTATGGTCTGGTAATTAATTAAGCTTTTATTCATTCATTAGAAACTAGCTACTTAATTAATTACCTATTCATTTAATTTTGATATATATATATAATAATATGTGTAATCATAGCTGAAAAATGGAAAAAGAAATTCATGAACGTGTGGCATCTTAGTAAAATCCTTTAGCTACCCTTTTGTTATCGTTACTTGCTTCTTTTGTATCATGGCCATTGCACCATCTGGTTGTATCTAGGCCAATCATGATGTTGGGTATTTATACCCTTGAACCTTGTTATTTAACAGAGTAATACATTATCTTTTCCTTCTTGAAAACCCTCAGTCGCCACCTCCTTCCACCAATGCTCATCGTCACTGCTAGCTGCCTCCACCAAGCACCTCATCACTAGTTCGATATGTAAGAGAAGGAAACTCAAGATGGTATAAGAGGAGTAGGTTTAACTACCTATGATCTGTCGCCTCTTTCTCCTACCAACCACAACTCCTACAGCCCATGAAAACCTCATTGGAACCACCACTGAAGAACACCAACAACTAACGGTGACGATGCACCGATGATCACCAGACATCCACAACCCACTATCAAATTTTTGAAGAACACACCAATGGATCTTTCACAAAAAAAAGGAAGAAAAACACAAAAAGAGAAGGAAGATCAACAATTTGCCCCTTTTTGGACAAGGTCACCAATCAAAAAGAGTGTACCTATGTAAGCATTGTCAAGCAAGGAAAAAAATTTGACAATGCTAAGTAAGTTTTTCTATAGATTTGTAAATCATTATACCGAATTTACAAATTAGTATACCAAAATATACTAGAATGCTAAAATGTTGTATCGTTAGGAATAATCGGTATAACGAATTATTGTTTTATTTTAAGTATAATTTTCTACCGGCTTTATTGCAATGGATGTTCCATTCTCATCTATTGTTGGTGCTGAAGAACAAAGGTTCAACAGATGTTCTAGTTCATTGTGACGGATATTCTGTTATGTTGAATTGCCTCAATTTACTATGTAAAGGATCATCAGATGTTGTCTCCTATTCACAGAAACTCCATTATGTTAACTTGTTCTATAAGTTAGTGCTATGGTTGATTGGATGTTCTGTCTCCAGTTGAGGGAAAGTCCATTATGTTAACTTGTGTTATTACTTAGTGCTAAGGATAATAGTATGTTTCGTCTCATCGTGACAAATATTCCGTTAAGATTATTTTCTTTAGAAATACTTGTTTTGCTTCGACAAAAGTTCTACCATCACTTGACGAACATTCCGTTGGTTAGTTTATTATAACTTATTGTCATGTGCTGTAGGAATAATGAACGAATATTCTGCCATCACTTGACGGACATTCTATTGGTTTGCTTAATATAACTTCTTTTCATTTGTGCTGTAGGTATAATGAATGGATGTTACGGTCTGTTAAGATAGACTTTCCATTCATCTAATAAATTAGATAATCTTTGGTTTAAATTGTCTAAAGGAATTTCCACTAGACTTGATAGGAACTTCCGTATTGAAATGAAAATTCTGTCAAATATCCTAGGAATTTTCAATCATCTGTTAGTGATTTTCTGCAAGATACAGAATCTTTAATTACCTAGTTTTTAGGATACTCTTGTAGGAACAAAGGAATAACAATCTACTAAATTACAAAGATTAGAAGTAAGAAGAGCAATTATTCAAAATTCAAATCAAAGATTCAAAAATTAAGTCTTGACAAAAATAAAAGATCATATTCTATTTTTGGCAAGTCAAACTCTACTAAAGGGAATGTAGAGCAAGGAGAATGTGTGCTTTCGTTGAAGATTTCTATGTGGCTTTTCCTGTGTTCTTGCTGTGTGTGTGCTTTGTGAGATTTCTTGTGTTTTGTTTGAATTCTTGGAATCTCACTTAGTGTTGCAAGGTGTGCTAGGTCTTTGCAAAAGCTTACTCATTGGACTATGGTAAGGTACTACAAAAGGGTGTTTTTGCTAGGATAGGTTTCTTTGTTGTGCCTAAGAAAAAAAAAGTGTAAGAGTTTTTCTTCGCTAAGCTCGAAAAGTAAAGAGGTGTAAAATGTTGTGGCCTTTGAGAGTGGACTGACCCTATTTTAGGTGAACCACTATAAAAATGGTGTCTTTGTTTTTAAGTTACTATTTTCATTGAACATTATTTGATTCGAATTACTACAGCAAAAATGGTTTTTTGTAATGGCAAAAACCATCACCAAAACCGTCACAAACAATGTATTTGTGATGGCTATTGTGATGATCAAAAACCATAGTAATAAAAGACATCACAAAAAATTTGTGACGGCTAAAAGAACCGTTGCATATAGTGTATTCGTGATGATTAAGACTGTCACAAACACCCATCATGGCCGTCTCAAATGATCATTAAAAAATTTTCAGCAATCAAAAAAATGATACTTTGCAATGGCTAAAATCATCACAAAAAATTGTGGTCTCCAATAAAACCGTCACAATGGTCGTCACAAATAATATTAAAAAATAATAATAATAAATCATATAGTAATCTATTAAAATTCTATAATATTATTCACTATTCATGTACCTATAATATTCTTCATATATAAAATAATTTCAAAAAAATACATTCTACATACCAAAAATTCATATACATTCACACATTTACTTTTTCATTGATAAAATGAAATATCGTTTTTAATGTCCAAAAATACATACATTATCAATAACTAATAACCATACAACATATTCAACATACGACTGGCCCTACAAAAAAAGTAATTACAATCCAACAATGGCAATTCCTCCACTCCCAACGGAGCTTCTGTTCAACGTAGCTAGAATTCTACCTCGTATCATTGGAACTTTCATCCATCAATTAGAAGAACTATTGTACAATGTAGCCAAAACTTCCGCCCCATATTGTCATAACTTCTATCCATCTAACAGCAACAAGAGGTGTTAAGCAATCCTAAAAATGCAAAATTTAATGACTTTTCACCTAGTCTTGAAAATAATAGTGTTGTGCTTCCACAAACAAAAGCCCCATGATTTCAAATGAAATTGGGAACCAAATCGAGGTCGAAAGCTCAGATTTCAGAAGCTCGTTGCCGGCGCCCAAGGTTGTGAATCCGCGATTTTCGAGTGGGAGAAGGTGCGATCTTGATCAATACATCCAAACACTAATGATTTACATGGTTCCCCTTCACTTTGGGTACTCCATGGATGGCTCTCTTGGTGGTTTTCACTATTGGGTGGTAGGGTTACAAGGGGAGAAGAAGCAAGGAAGAAAGCTTCTTCTTCTAATCTCAATTTGGGCGAATTTGGGCTTTTATAGTCTAAGCCCAAATTTCAACAATGCCCTTAAGTACATCAAGTTACAAATTATAATCAAGTGAAATACAAACTAGATGAAAGTCACATTCTCTACAAATCTCCACCTTAACTTCCATCAAGCTCCACCTGTAACAAATGAGAGCCATCATGACCCATAGGGGTCAGCAGTAACTGTAGACGTTGAGTAAGTCCAAGCAATGCTTGAACTTGCTCTCCACAACCCCTTTGGTAAACATATCAGCTGGGTTGTCTTAGGTGTTGATCTTCTTGATCTTTATCTTGTCTTCATTCCTGAGGAAGTGATACTTCACATCAATATGTTTTGTTCTATCGTGAAAGACATCGTCCTTGGAGAGACAAATAGCACTGAGAATATCACAGTAGATGTCTGCTTTATCTGTGTGCCAACACAAATCTCTTAACAATCCTTTCATCCAGATTCCTTCCTTAAAAGCTTCAGTCAAAGCCACATATTCAGCCTCAGTAGTAGACAGCGCTACAATAGGCTGAAGAGTTGATTTCCAACTCACTATAGAACCTTCAAATGTGAAAACACAGCCTAACAAAGACCTTCTTTTATCAACATCCCCTGCAAAGTCAGAATCTACATAACCTGCCAAAGTACAATTCTAATCTACAGTATATAATAAACCAATGTCAGAAGTTCCTTTCAAGTACCTGAATATCCTTTTCACAGCTTTCCAATGTTCCCTGCCCGGATTAGACATGAACCTGCTAACAACACTTAAAGGATATGCTAAATCAGGCCTGGTACAAACCATTGCATACATTAAACTACCAACTTCCTGAGAGTAAGGAACTTTCTAGATATCTAATTTATCTGCTTCAGATTTAGGACACATAGCTGAGGATAACTTCAAATTCCTGTCATATAGCGTGCCAATGGCTTTACAAGAAGTCATGCCAAATCTGTTAAGGATCTTTTCAATATACTTCTGTTAATTTAAAAATATCTTACCAGAATTCCTGTCACGCCTGATTTCCATCCCAAGAATTCTTCCAACTAGACCAAGATCCTTCATTTCAAATTCAAATTTTAATCTACCCTTCAGCTCCTGAATTACATCAATATTCTTTACAGCTATGAGAATATCGTCAACATACAAAAGCAGATAAACATGTGTGTTATCATCAAGAGTTCTAACATACACACATGAAACATAATAGCTGCGGCTAAAACCAATTTTGGTAATGAATGCATCAAATCTCTTGTACTATTGTCATGGTGACTGCTTAAGTCTATAAAGAGATTTATTCAATTTGCACACTCAATCATCTTTATTCTTTACCACGAAACCTGTTGGTTGCTCCATCCAGATATCTTCATCTAAATCACCATGCAGGAAAGCCGTCTTTACATCCAATTGTTCTAATTCGAGATTCTGTGCTGTAACAATAGACAAAAGCACTCTAATGGATGTATGATGCACAACAGGAGCAAATACCTCATTGTAATCAATTCCTTCTCGTTGTGAATAGCCTTTGGCAACCAACCTTGCCTTGTGCTGCACCCCAGTGTTGCCTTGAGTCCCAACTTTCTTCTTATAGACCCATTTGCAACCTACAATGTTCTTGTTCTTTGGACGTTTCACAAGCTCCCAAGTTTTGTTTTTATGGAGGGATTGTAGTTCCTCCTCCATTGCAGTCATCCAAAGACCAACATCAGAACATTTCAATGTAGCTTCATAAGTAGGTGGATCAACAGAATCCTCCACCTCTTCTGCTACTTGTAAGGCAAAAGCAACCAAATTTTCATAACCATACCTAATAGGAGGTCTAATGTCCCTTCTAGGACGTTCTCTGCCAATGGTTCTTGGTGGTGGTTGCTCCACCTCTTCCTCCTCAACTGTGTTTTCCTAAACACTTGATGAGTTATCTTTAGGTTCAACTTGATCAGTATTATCAAGCTGCTGTGTATATAACTCCACTTGTTCAGGAGTAGTATTCTCAACTTCTAGTGATGCAATTTTCAGTTCTTCTGTAGTCTGCAACAAAACATTTTCATCAAAAGTAACATCACAACTATATATCACTTTACCTAATGCAATGTCATAAATTCTGTATCCTTTTACTCCAGTACCATATCCAACAAATATGCCTTTCTTGGCTCAAGGCTCCAACTTCCCATTGTTCACATGGTAGTAAGCTGGACATCCAAAAATCTTGAGCTTGGAGTAATTTGTAGACCTGTTCATCCACAATTCAAATGGTATCTTATCATCTATAGCACTAGAGGGGGACCTGTTAACCAGAAAGGAAGCTGTGTTAACAGCCTCTACCCAAAAATTCTTATTCAAACCTATATTGGATAGCATGCACCTGGCCTTCTCAAGGAGTGTCCTATTCAATCTCTCTGCCACTCCATTCTGTTGAGGGGTATGTCTGACAGTATAATGTCTGGTAATTCCTGTATCTTTACAAAAGTTGTTAAACTCCTGAGAGCAAAACTCAAGACCATTATCTGTCCTCAAGTATTTGACCTTTCTGTCAGTTTGGTTTTCTACTTGAGCTTTCCAATGCTTAAAGCTTTCAAAAGCATCACTCTTATGTTTCAAGAAGCTTCAGAGCAATGTGGAGAAGGTTCAAGAGTCTTACAAACCCATTTCACCAAGTGAAATGGAAGATACGAAGGTTGGAATCCGACTGGTTCCAGCGGTGGCGGTGGCGGCGATAGCGGTGGCGACAGCGGCGGCGGCGACAAGGCTGCGATTTCCAGCCCAAAATACGGATTCCAATCCAGTTTTCGATCTCTAAAATCGCTCCGATACCACTTGTTGTGCTTCCACGAACAAAAGCCCCATGATTTCGGATGAAATCGGGAACCAAATCAAGGTCGAAAGCTTGGATTTCAGAAGCTCATCGTCGACACCCTAGGTCGTGAATCCACGATTTTCGAGTGGGAGAAGGTGTGATCTTGATCAATACATCCAAACACTAATGATTTAGGTGGTTCCCCTTCACTTTGGGTACTGCACGGATGACTCTCTTGGTGGTTTTCACTATTGGGTGGTAGGGTTACAAGGGGAGAAGAAGCAAGGAAGAAAGCTTCTTCTTCTAATCTCAATTTGGGCGAATTTGGGCTTTTATAGTCTATGCCCAAATTCCAACAATGCCCTTGAGTACATCAAGTTACAAATTATAATCCAGCGAAATACAACCTAGATGAAAGTCACATTCTCTACAAATAGCATAGATAAAACACACTTCTCCAATAATAATACCAATATACATACACTAAGATGAATAATATCAATAAAATATTTGAGTAGTACTATACGCTAATTTCAAAAATTATTAATAAAAATTGCAAGCATAAATTTGAGGTAGAACATCCACTTACAATGCATATATGATTCCAATAGTCAAACCACCTTTGAATCTGCATGCAAAAATATAAACATAAGGCTATAAGTAACAAATTATGAGCACTGCTAATAATGATGGGGCAAACCAAAGATGCACAATGACTAATAATGAATTTCCCAACACTATTCCAATTAGCATATCTTCAAATAAGACACCAACCTAAACAAATGTAGCTTATAACAAAAACCACATTAAAACTATTATCTTCTTTTTAATAATGTTTGATTTCAATTATAAAATATGCATAATCAAATGAGTAAGAGGATGTAGTGATTTATAATCTCAATACATAACATTACTTTATAATCTATAAAATTTCTATCACATCATATAATATGAATAATCTCAATTTATACAGTACCTTTCAAACTCATGTTAGCCGTTTAACTAGAGCTGTAGAAACTGGAAACTCCCGAGCAACTCAGCATCTTTGCCTTGTATTGTTCACACAAAAAGGAAAAATTATGGAATGTCATGGAAATAAAAGAATTGACAAAGACAGGAACCATGAAAAACAAAAGGTAAAGATAGGATTTGGACCATCTTTCTAGGGTGAGGTTGGTATTGATTCATGCACACAAGCATTTCAAATGGTGCAACAGTTTTGACTTTTTGCATAACACGCAAAATAAAATGTATAGAAAATCTATACCACTTAATGGCAGTAATGGATGATGGCAAAGGACATCCTTTTTTATCATGGTGAAAGGGCCAAATCTATTGCACCTGAAACAGCAACAAACTAAAAAATAACATAGAGACAAAACATAAAACTCAACAATTCAGTGTCCCTAGACTGGACACTTTATTGTATGCACTTGATTTGGAAGATCTAAATGATCTATTGCAGTATTGCAAGCTTTGAAAGGTAACAGGCTACATAATAAGTGAATCTTGTAGGACTTACCAAGGATGACAACAACATAAACATAATTCTCGACAAGGCTGAGCCAAATCATTATGTACACGTCTGTCATAGCATGTGATGAAGCAGCCAAACAGTCCAAGCAAAGCAAAAAATAGAAGAGCACCTGATATATCTCTAGTTACAAAAAAGCAAAATTTTAATGTCCGCCATTTCCAGTCTACGTGAACTTGGACTCTGAAATGATAAGGAGCCTTACATGTTGTACAGTGAGCTAATGCAAAACCTTCCTGCACAGGATAACAATAAAATATCATGGTATGAATCAACTGGTCAAACCAAACAAACTAAACACATATCTTCTATAAGTCCTGAATCAGAATCTAGGAAGATATTTCTATTTACTAATGGAATTTTTATGAGCAATGGTACCAAGTAAAAATTTCCCTATCTAGCCCCATAATTAGTCCATAATCATCTGAAAAGTTGCCAATTTCCAAAAAAATCCAAAACAAGCTGCTTTGCTGGCAAAGGTATCGAGGACTCAAACATAAAATACCAGAGATGCTATTATGCTAATATAGGGTAATGAATAATATGTGTAACAAACAGAACATGGTAAGAACTAAGAAAACATCCAATGGTAACATTAAAATACAAATGAATTAGTAAAATATCTTACATTGAATTAATTATCTTCATTTAGGTTCAACTTACAACAATAATAAATAATAACACAAAAATAAATATCATTCAAATTTTAAGTAATAAATTAATTATAACATCAAAAAATATACTTACTGAACTTCGAGACCATGTAATATTAGATCATATTACATCTCTCATTCTCTTATTTCTTCCATATGACCGTAATAGGAGTGCATTATAATTCAAAACAACTTTAATTACAACTTTACACCATCCTAGGCTTAGAGAAGTTCCCTTAATCCTTTTATTGAGATTTTCACTTAATAACATTCCTCTAGCCAAGTTGAATATGCTATTTGTAATTTTACATGGTATGCATTGCCCCTACGAAAATATATTTAACAAAAATATTATAATATAAACAATCAATAATAACATATAATTTTTAATACTAATTTACCTCATGAATGAGTAATTGAGATGATGACAATCTGCATTGATCAGTTGACACTTGAATGATGTCACATGTCTATCAAAAAAGTTGAAGGATTAATATTAATAAATATATATGATTCTAAGATAACATATCTAATAAAATGATTACAAAATAAGTGTTTTTGTACAATTTTAGGATTTTGTAAGAGTGAATTAGCATATTTCAAATATGAACACTTGATATCCATGAATCTTAGCAAATTCAATAAACTGTATCACTCCTCTCATGTACTCTATAGTATCTCTTGTAATGACAAAATTATTTTAATATAATAGTCCAACTTATTCGATCACTTTATCTATCAATAAATGATTCCTTAAAAAGCTTGTAATTAATACCTCTCAATTCCAATCCAAGTTTTATCCATGACTCAATTATGAAATTTTTAAAAATTTTCTTACAACAGCATACTTTCAAAAATATCCAATAAAAATAAGTCAATAAATATTCACTTTCACATACACAAAAGCTTAACATTCAAAATCAATTTCAAACGATTTTGAATGATTCAAAATCTAAGGAATTTATTCAAAATCATTTTTTATTACATTATTACAATTCTGAAATTATATGTTTTCATGATCTAGAACTAAATTTAATGGTTCTAAATGTGATCTAGATTGTATTCTTTTAGGTCTAGTGGGCAATGACTCATTGATAAAATAGTACATTCATGTAATAGCAGTACGTAATTAATAATATAATACTAGCACAACATCTTATCTAGCGAAATATTTTAATCATCTAATAATCATTTACATTACTAATTTCTACGAAGTAAATCATCATGAAGAATACAAACCAATTTTTTTTACTGTGCATAATGTCTAGGGGAGTATAAATCCTTATTTACCAACAATATAAATTGCATTCATCCATTTTTAATAAATCATATTCTTTACAAATCTTACAAGCATAAATAATATTACAATCAAGTGATTTAACAAATTAACCATGTTGTTAATCAATAAATTAATCGTGTGATTATTTGTATTGATAGTACATGCAGAGGACTAAGACTATCCTCCCCCAAGCGTGCGAAGTTGCACACCCTCTGGTGAAGGAGGTCGAAAGATTGGAGGAAGGCCTACGAGGTTGTCGTGCGATGTCCTGGAATGGGTGCCTCGCTTGGAAGGTTTTGTTGGACAGACGAGTGATGGGCCTTTAATCGGAAAGCCTTGCTAGTCGGTCCAGACGCGAGTGAGATGACGTGAGTGTTGGTTCAGTTCTCTAGATACAATCTACCAGTAGCTAGTGATCAATAGGTCGATAAAGTAGTTAAAACGACAGTTGTGGATCCTCTGTTGATGGAACCTTCTACTATATTTATAAGACTAAGATATGTTGTCCCACGAGACTGGATCAGACAACCTTAACCATTGTCCCCCACCAATGTCGTACCATTTGTGACCAATCATAACATGGAACAACTTACATTAGGATGGTCCTGATGGGGAGCACATGGGATTAAGAGCTCGAGACCCTCAATCTTCTAGAGCTAGCTCAAACCTAGTGGACGGGTTTTGGGATTCTGGGTAGCTGGAGGTGGCAAATGAGGATAGTGGAAGTGGGCTTCTGGGGGTCTGGTTTCGAGGTCCCAGTCATTCACGGTGGTAGTGTGTGACTGGATGTGCGACTAGCGGAAGCCCCCAATCACTTCCAAGCATAGTGCGGCTCCCTTAGCTGGACATTGATTAGTGGATCCAACCAAACGTGCAAATACTAGCAAAAGTTTCAGTGAAAACTAGAGGAAGTTCCAGTAAATGGAGAGGAATTTTCAGTGAAGACTAGAGTTACTTCCAATGAAGAGGAGGTAGTCACCTCCCCAACACAAGTGCTAGCGGAAGTTCCAATGAAGGCTAGAGGAACTTCCGGTGGCAAGCCGATGAAATATCTAGTGACCAAGAGGCCACTAGAAAGGTACTGGTGCAAATGGAAATTTCAACAGATCTAGTGGAATTTCCAGTGAAATAATTGTATAACCCCAAGTATGAGGAGTCAACATCACCCCCCTCTAGCGAATCAATTTGACTTTCAATTTGGAGGGTGAGGGTCAATCGGTCACACATGGAAAGAACACATACCTTTTGCAGGCATGTGCAAGTGACTAATGGCTAGCTAGGTAGTTGAATGTTACAGGTTGTTGGACAGAAGGAGGATGTCTGTGTGGTGGGCAAGTGAGTGCGTGGGTGCAGGCATGCAAGGGCGAGCTTGCAAGGATAGTGGGTGCGGTTAGCTTTTTTATTTATTTAGATAATACGCCCCACAATATTATTCATCAGGCCAACATATTCCTGATTGGGGTAATGGAAATTCCATGCTAGCTAGACAGAATTTCTAGCGGTTTGGGAGTGTGTAGCCGGAATTTCCCATCTCTGCGAATGAAAATTCTATGCCATTGAAGCTATCAAAGATCTTGTCGAGACGAAAGTTCCTATGGTTGGAACCAAAAAATCCATTGGAAGACGAAAAGTCTAGATGGAAGAACCAGTCTAGGAAGACTTTGGGCGACCAAGTCAGAATGGAAGTTCCTATGCACGAGGCCAAAAATTCTATAGGATCCAAATGGCAGTTTCGGTCCCAAAAGTCTTTAAGTGAGCAAGTCCAAACAGAAGTTCCGATGCGAGCAAGTAGAAATTCCAACCCTTGAAGATGGTGCATGTCTCGACGGAAGTTCTAGGGCCTAGAGTTGGAAACTCAGTTCGATCCAAACAAGAACACTGGATTGAACCAAAATGAAGAATGGCTGCAAAACATCCAAAAGAGACCTGTATATCTAATATGAAAAGGAATATGAGACCAGATATGTGAATGCACCACTTGATGGAGGTCTTTTAAAAATAAAAGGCCTCCCAACAAAGAAATTGATGATGCATCACAATGACACCACAGCCAAAAACTCGAGGTAAAGAATAGTAGTGAGTAGCCTGAATCCTCTTCAAAGCCTGGAACAAAAGAGAGACAGCCACTAATCTGGTCATTGAAATCAAAGAAGGGCTGAATGATAATGCATTGACCTGTTGGAGGCCTCTATAGAGAGACCTCCCAAGAAATATGTGTAGTTGACATTATTACTAGATTGTCAATCCACAAAAGATAAGCGTTGTCATTAATTAAGATCATCCTTGATAGAGTTTGGAAGTCCATAAATTTTGTGAAAGTCCCCAAGGTGATTAGAAATGGCATGGTGTATGACAACGAATGAAGGTTGTTTATCTTGAAAGATTATGCAACACCTATGCTTCCAAAGCTCCCAAAGAAGCATGCTAATAATAAACTTAGTGAGATGAGTATGTTTGGTATTTCTCAGGCTTAACTGATCCCAAATCTAACCTTTCTAGTGATTTTGAGTGATAAAATTTATTTTAAAATCTTTTTCACACCAATGATGGTTGGCAACAGCAAGCTCACTAAAATATAGCAGATGATCAAAGGATTCCACATGACGAGTATTGGTGTAGCAAACACAGGCTGAAGGCAAGGCAAAACCTCTCGTAGTCCTGATATCATTAGTGGGCAAGACATTATGGATGATATGCCACAGAAAGATAGACACTTTGGAAGGAAGACTTCGCATCCAGATATTTTTAAAGTAAAGTTGGGTGCAGTCAATTGGACTTGGTGCATGAGGGGTGTGAGTTTGGCGCTGGTGCAATCAGTGTGCAATGGCTTTGTTTGGGTGCAATAAGGGTGGGTCCATGCAGAGTGTGTGTGGATGTGCTAGCCAAGTACAAATGGGTGCAGTTGGTGTGAGTCTGGGTGTGAGTGCACAAGGAAGGTTGGGTGCGATTAGGTGTGCGGCTAGGTTCGACCAATTGTGTGATTGGATGAACTTGAATTTGGTCAATCTTAGTGGCACAAACTGGGGTGTAGTTCGGGCTTTAGCTTAGGGTCAATTGGGCTAGCCAATTTGGTCTAATTGGTCAATTAGGCTTAGTTTGACTTATCAACTAAATTCAACTTTATCTAAAAGTTTAAATTAATTGATCCTATAATTAACTACATGATTAAGGATTTAGTTCAAGTAATTAATAAAAATGAGATTAGTAATTCAAGGGTTTGGCTACCTACGCCATGTGTACAGTCATGTGTCTGCTTATATGTGGTTAATTGTGATGACATGGCAACCAACAATTAGACGTTAGGGTAGTGATTTTCCATATGTCATTTACCTTTAAGGTGAGCTTGTCAAACCTATCCAAATTGTTAATGGACCTTAAAGCCCAATTCAAATTTACTTTTGAAAAAATAAATGGGTCGAAAGAAGGAATGTATCCCTTTTATGGGTAGAAATGGGTTGAGGGCCCAAGTTAATGAAGCATGTCGACAACTAGGCCTTTACAGTCCAATTAGTTATCACGAGACCTTAGATGTGTAGGTCCGATGAACCTAAAAATTGAGGTATCTACAAATATTATAATGGTCTTCAATATGAGTGTAAATTGTTTAAATTCCTATACTTGTAAGTTCCTTTTTAAGGTATTTTAAATAACGTAATTTATTTAAATTGACTCTGATAATATGTTAATTTTACTTTATTAAAATTAGTTAATTAGTAAAAAAAACTCGTGATATGAATATCTTAATTTTACTCATTTTTGCTAATAGTTTACTATTTTTCCAAATATCATTCCGACGCAAAAATCAAAGCTTGTGTTAATTGTAGTTCTTCCATGCGCATTGACTTGTGGATGATCCAATACCCAATTACAACATCATAATTAATTGCCATCACGAGGCATCGACATCATAATCTCACTTAGTCAAACCAAAGCAAAACCAAGACGAAATTGTCTACATTAAGTTGATTATCAAATAGAAAAACAATAAAATATATGTGATTCAAATTGGTATATAAATGGGCAATAGCGACCTTTTGACAAAGTCGTATGCGAGTATTTGTTTTATTGGTCATTAAAAATGAAAGGTTGGCAATGATGTAGATGGTGGTGCACGCGCATACGCTTTATTTGTCAAGATATTTGTTTTGTGTGGTGTGAGTTAAATTTTATAAAAGATAATGATATTAGTTTAATTTTATATATAATAAAAAATGAAAAAGTTGTTTGCTAAAGTACTTATGCGTGGAAAAATCACGTAGCTTGCAACTTAATTAACAGGCCTTCTTTACGAAAGAGTGAGTAATCACAATCAACCAAAAAAGAAGAAAATAATGGCATACGGTCAAAAGAGACTCTAATAAATGAAACTAAAAAGACTTGTTTTGTATGTGTGTTGTGCATCGGTCTTTTAATTTTTTTCTCCTTAATATATAAAAACAGTTCTTTTATATTTGTAACGAGAGAAATTAATACCTCAATTAATCCACTCTCATATAAGTATAGTAACTACAAGATTTATCCCAGCAAAACTCGTAGGATAAGAGACGGACCATGTGGAGAGGCGCGCGGGATCGGATGAAGTGAAGTCCTTTGGGTTGGATCTTGGAGATCGAGCTCAGAGAAGAAGCAAATCGGAGGTCATCGTTCGGTATGAACTCATTCAATGGCTCTATACGTACGGGAGATAGATCTTGCTGATCGATGAGGATATATGGGTGCAGTACGTGGGCTAGCTGCCGTCGATCGCCTGCCAACATGGAGGACGACAACCTTCAACTGTTGCAGAAGCAAAAGGATAGGATGGACAGGTAAGTGGGATCTATATATATATTTCGAGGATAGGATAGTCGTAATGATCGAATCTGTAATTGAGGAGGAGATTTAATTGTAGCGAGTGGCCTGGCCAGGAATAAATTAATTAATGATGAATTGGCAGCAGGGTGAACGTGAAGCAGCCTACGATCGAGGTCCGATACAAGAAGCTGAGTGTGGATGCTGTGTGTGAAGTAGTCGATGGAAAGCCACTGCCTACTTTATGGAACACTGTCAAAAGCTGGTTCTCGGTATGCCTGAAACATCTAATACATGTGGACTTGCATCACAACTGCTCGATTAATTTATGCCATCTAGCTAGCTAGCTACATATATAACCAAAAGAAAAACGAAATCTTTGATTGGAACAGATCCTGAGGAAGCTGCTAACAGGTTCCAAGTCCCATGAGGCAAAGATCAGCATTATAAGAGACGCCAGTGGAGTAATCAAACCTTCGAGGAGAGTAACAGATTTGGTTTATCATAAAAAATCTATCTCCATTTATGTTGATCGAGTCAGCCATGAAGTATATTAAGCTTTCTTAGAATAATGCCTCGAAATTCTGAAAATATAGTTTCCTGCTCTTTAAATTCCTGTATCAGAGAAATCAGTAAACTCGATCGTCAGCTAGCTAGCATATATATGTTCTTCTTTCAAAAGTGAAATCCTTTTCATGGTCGCAGGCTGACCTTAGTACTCGGACCTCCGGGATGTGGGAAAACAACGCTATTGCTTGCACTTGCAGGGAAACTAGACAAATCTCTTCAGGTTAATTAGTCTTCCCCTAACTTGTACCAGCTAGCATTAATTACTAGACGTACATGTCAAATTAAATGAGCCGTGCCATGCTGGGATGCCTAGATTTTTTGGTGGTACACCATTAGAACTTTTCAGCCCAAGTCTGGGCTTTTATTCATTTAAATCCACAACCACATATTATCATTAACAAATTAATAATTCAAACCACCAAACTACATTAAAAAATATATATTATTTTATTTATTAAAAATTACAAAATTTATTTTTATAAAAAATTTACAAAAATTTTAAAAAATTATATCACCTAATTTCCATAAAAATTAAATTTACAATTTGAGAAAAAAATAAAAAATTACATTTTCAAATTACATATATATTTAAATTCATTTGTGCAAACTCTTTCATACAATCATCTAATCCTTATTGTTAACAAACTTGGATAATTAAGCTCCCAATCTTTAGATACACATTAAAACTTTTAGTAAATCATCCTTTAACCTTGATCTCCTATCATTCAACATGTTTCCACTAATATTGAAAATATACTCGCATACTATTGAAGACATTGAAATTATTTGTAAGTCTCTTGTAATGGATGATAAAATTAGGAATACCAAAATTTGTTTTTTCCATCAATCAATTACATCGAATAAATTTATATTTAGATATTCATTTTATAGATATTGATGATTGATAATGTTAAAAGAATTTATTTGATTTTTAGATATTATAATTGTAGAAGATTGAAGAATAAGATGATGATCTTGATGGAATATCTATATCTTCTTCGTAGTAATACCCATGATTTCATCCCCATCTATGATGAAGATGACGACGACATAAATGAAGAAATTTGTATTATTTCTATATTATATTTTATTATGTATAAATCAAACATTTTATTTAAATTTTCCTCTATTTTTTTGTAGTTGTTCTTAAATTTACACTTAAACATTTTTGCATTCTTTTAACTTATTTTACTTTAACCTTACAATCTAAACGAGCATTCAATATATATAATAATGAAATTTTACCCATTTAACTTAGGCATGACCTTTAAAATCATGTTGTCTTAGTCAACGATACAATCAAACAATGTCAAGCTATGTCAACACAAATAGGCATGACCCATTTGACACGTATAACATAAATATACAAGATTTTATTTTTTTATACAGAGATATAGTGACAGACATTAGCAAGAAATATTGACGAATGTTATATTAATTGGGATTTGTTAATGTTATATTGATGGACATTAACAACATATCATGATGGATGTTAGCAAAAAGAAAAAAGTGATAGATTGATTATATCAGTCACTATAGCTCAATGTATGGTGACAAAAGAATAGTTGCATCCATAGATACCTATAGCGCTTTTAATGATGACACTATTTTAATGATGTTCGACACTATAAATACCACATAGTGACAGAATTGTTAATTCAGCAATAAATATCAAAATCTCATTTTTATTTACTTATTCCACACAAAAAGATGGATGGTTGCACTGCAACTATTTGGTAGTCACGAACGAATAGAGCTTTTTCAAGTCCACCCTGCCAAAAGAGCTCGCCCACACCCCGTGCGTGAAAGGCGTCTCTTTTCCCACTTATGGCCCAAACCCTTGTTTCTCGCATGTTCGTTAGAAAAACCCATTCCCATCCTTTGCGCCAAAATCCCTCCAAGGTTCCGTCTGTTCCTGCATTGTCCAAATCAATGACAAAAATACAGAAAAACATTTGTTTTACGATTTAATTTAAAATTTATAAATTTTATATTTGAAAAAATAATTTTTTATAAATATTTATTTTAAATTTAAAATATCACATTTGTTTTTTTAATATATAATATATATTTAATATATTAGCCAGTGAAAGAAGGCCAAGATCAAAAAGCAAACTAGACAAGAGTACGAAGTAGGGTGAGAAAGTTTGGAGATGTGAAATATATATATGAGGAAGTTAAGTTTTGAAAATCTTTTTTTAACTTTCTTCACTTTCACAAATACCTTTCAATTTTTAAAACTTCCCTTTACTTTTCGTTTCAGTTGAATTTCAGAAGATCTTAGATTTGACAAACACTCCTCTAGATAGCAAATGAAAAAAAGGGACCATTTAGTTAATTTCAAGTTGATGTGATTGAAAAATGTTTACTTGTATCAAATATGTAGGTTTCTGGAGAGGTTTCTTATAATGGTCATAATGTTAAAGACTTTGTTCCAGTAAAGACTGCAGCATACATAAGTCAATATGATCATCTGCACTTTGCAGAGATGACAGTTAGGGAAACACTAGATTTCTCGGCATTTTTTCAAGGAGTTGGAAATAAAGAAAGTAAGCTACGTGCATTATGTACTCCTTAGCATGTATCTAAAGGACACTTTTAATTGTAGTTAAATATTAATTAGTTTTTGTTTACATTTGAAGAAATGATGAAGGAAGTGATTCGAAGAGAAAAAGCAGCTGGCATCATCCCTGAACCAGACATAGACACATATATGAAGGTAAAAAAGTACATGTTTCCTTCCTATTAATTTCTGTTAATTTTTTACTTATATTTAATCAGATTTATTAATTAATGTTACAGTAGGCTTACTTAGTTTCTTGACAACAATGTCTAAGAGTTGTTTAATTTGGACATATTTAACAGACAATTTCCTTTGAGGGGTCCAAAAAGAGCCTTCAAACAAACCACATTATCAAGGTACGTAGTAGTCGAAGAATATTAATTACAGCTCGATAAAATGAGTTGAAGGGAAAATGTGCATAGAATTTATCAAAGGTAGTCTTACTTTTATAAGGGCCATGCATGCATGCAATGGGAACAACAATTTGTATTACTTTATCATCACCATACAACCAAAGCTTCAAGCAATTAATCATGCATTTACATGTTCTAAGACTTCATTTAGGTCTGGAACGAGGTTTGCAAAAGTTTTTATTGTATGTATAGAATATATGTTTTAACAAATGATATAATAGGAAAAGAATATTGTAAAATTATTCACCAATTTAACTAGGAATTATTCCTCATGAAAAATTTTATTGTAACTTATACTTCAAATATGGGTTGAAATTCTAAGAAATGGCTATATATAATCAGGAACTAATAGGATCCTCTTGCATGGACCACATAATTAATTAATTGAATTGGGGCCTAAGGCACTAGCTTGTTTCTCCTTTATTAGATACTTGGATTGGACGCCTGTTCGAACACAATTGTTGGCGATGCCATGAAGAGAGGCATATCAGGTGGTCAAAAGAGAAGACTCACTATAGGTACATTAAATTAAGATATCGTTTGAGGTCGACTCTTAAAATCATTCTTGTAGTCATCAAAAATACTTGTGCTTTTGAGATCACAATGAATGTGCACTGTACATTTATCTAGCATATGTAAATCTACAGCTGAAATGATGGTTGGTCCAGCTAAAGCTCTATTCATGGATGAAATATCAAATGGATTAGACAGTCATACAACATTCCAATTAGTAAAGTATCTTCAACAGCTGGCTCATCTCTCAGAAGCAACAATAGTTGTTTCACTTTTACAGCTTGCGCCCGAGACATACGAGTTGTTTGATGATGTCGTGTTGATGGGAGAGGGAAAAATTGTGTATCATGGCCCTTGCAAAAAGGTTGTTGATTTTTTCAAAGATTGTGGATTCAGCTGTCGAGAAGGCAAAGGCATCCCCGACTTTCTTCAGGAGGTCAGTACTTGAAAAAGTACCACTCGGTCAATTCTCAATTTTGCATAAATTCAAGTGTACATTGCAAACATATATGTATATATACAAGACAAGCACAACGTTGGCTACATATATTTCGTCTAGGTTATATCGAGGAAGGATCAAGAGCAGTATTGGCATCCCATAGAAACACGCTACCGGTACGTCTCGATAGATCAGTTTTCTGAAAAATTTATGAAGGCATACCATGTTGGGAAAAATATGCAGGAGGAGCTCTTGGAGCCATTTGACAGATCTCAACAGAGCAAGGATGCTCTATGCTTCGACTTATATTCCCTGCCAAAGTGGCAACTACTGAAAGCTTGTTTGGAAAGGGAATTGCTTCTCATGAAGAGGAATTCGTTTCTTTATATATTCAAAATGACTCAGGTGCTAGCTAGTTTGCTTTTACTGTAATATTTGTTTAAGAGGTAGAGTTGGGTGAGAGTGATATTCATGTTTTTTAAGAAATTACATATTTACAATATAAATTTCTAAGATGATATTTTAGTGTAAAATGTTAAAGGTATTTGATAAATATTATTGTATACAATTTGATGTAAAATATAAAATAAAAATACACAGTATTTACGGTTTAAACAAATAGACTCTAATTTTCAATGTTTTTGAATGTAGCTTATGATAGCTACATGCGTCACAGTGACAGTCCTCATCCGCACACAAATGGAGGTGGATGAGAGACATTCTGATTACTACATGGGTGCATTATTTTATTCGCTTATCCTACTCATGGTGAATGCATACCCAGAATTGTCCATGACGATTTCCAGGCTTCCGGTTTTCTACAAACAAAGGGATTTTAACTTCTATCCTGCCTGGGCGTATTCGATTGTAGCCTCCATTTCAAAGCTACCACTATCACTGATCGAAGTTTTTGTTTTGACGTCTCTTAGCTACTATGTTATCGGATATAGTCCTGAAGTGAGAAGGTAGTTGTAGTGTTACCGATCAATTGTTATATAATTTATTGATTCCTCAATTTTCAGTATTATACTAAAAGGAAGAGAATGATCTACATGCATTCAGGTTCTTCTCCCACTTCTTCCTCCTTTTCATTGTACATCAAATGCAATTATCCCTGTTCCGACTTGCTGCTTCAATTTTCAAGACTTCTTTAGGAGGCACCACATTTATTCTTGTATGTGTGGTATTGTTCTTCTTATTTGGTGGCTTCATTGTTGCAAAACGTAAGCCTTTTCCACACCCGCTTCTTCTTTGATATACTTGTTTCAAAATTGTGCAAATACAAATTTGGCTATTGTAGCTTCTCTACCGGGTTGGTTGAAATGGGGATTTTGGCTATCACCTATGTCATATGCGCAGATTGGAATCACCCTCAATGAATTCCTTGCACCTAGGTGGGAAAAGGTCAGAAAATAGTTTTCCTTCTTAAAATTTCATCTTATTAGTTGGCAATAAGTAAAAGAGTTCTTTATATATTAGGTTTAATTTATTCATTAACGTGAGACTATTCATTCCCTACAATTTTATATGTTTATGGGTGGATGTGCATGAACAATCTTTGATATCATATTAAAATTTCATCCAAAAATCAATTGAAAATAAGTGAAAGAATATTTTACATATTAAGTCTAGTATATGCTCTACATTTATTAACATGAGACTATTCTAACATTCCTAACCCCCAATGTTGTTTCGGAGCTTGAGAATTGATGTTTTCTACAAGAGACATGGCACTGCTGCACTAATTCTTGACTCACAGATTTCAGGAAATGCAAGTATGGCACATCAAGTGTTAAGACGTCGCGGTTTGGATTACGCTGACTACTTTTATTGGATATCACTCGTGGCTTTGCTTGCATTTGGTTTGCTTTTCAACATTGGATTCTCACTAGCTTTGACATTCAATAAAGGTACAGGCAAGATTCATCATCATGTGAAATCACAAACCAAAATTATGAATGTGTCTGATTTTTTCTTCTTAATTGATTTGATTAGCCCTCGGAAGATCATGTGCACTTGTTTCTCGGGAAAAGCTATCCCAATCGAGACAAAAGGAAAATTCCTCTCGGCCTAGTAATATCAACCCTAAAAGGAAAATTCCTAGTAAGTTTTCTACTTGTTATGAATCTACGATCATCATCTGCGGAGAAGAAAAGATTGAATAACTCAAAAAAATGAACCATTTTTTAATTGGCTTAACGTGAGGAATGACACAGGAGCAATGATTTTACCATTTAAACCCCTTACAATGTCATTTCATGAAGTTCGATACTTTGTTGACACTCCTCTGGTAAGCAAATTACATTCTTTTCAAGTTCAATTAAGCATTTTATTTTGGTGGTAGCAAGTAATTGAAATCTATATATCCACAGAAAATGAGAGAACAAGGTTGCAGAGAAGAGAAACTCCAGCTGCTCCATGATATTAGTGGTTGTTTCAGGCCAGGGATCTTGACTGCATTAATGGGTGTTAGCGGAGCAGGGAAAACAACCTTAATTGATGTTCTATCTGGGAGGAAAGTGGGAGGTGTCGTTGAAGGAGACATAAGAATTGGTGGGTATCACAAGGTACAACACACGTTCACAAGAATGTCTGGCTACTGTGAGCAAATTGACTTCCACTCACCCCAGATGACTGTGGAAGAATCAATTGTCTATTCTGCTTGGTTAAGGCTTCCTCCACAGATAGATCTTACGACTCGAACTGTGAGTGTTGCTGGTGAAAAAGGGCTTCTAATTCATGTAGTTGAATTGCAAATGTCATTGATCCTTGATTTAAAAAAGTGTTTGTTGTGTGATATGCATATTCAAGTCATGCCTATATTTTATATTCTATCTTAGCATGTTTTCGGTTTGAAAATAAAGGTAACTTATTTGATCCTCAGAAATTTGTAAATGAGGTCATGGAAGCAATTGAGCTTGATGGAAATAAAGATGCTTTGGTTGGCCTACCCGGAGTCAATGGTTTGTCCACCGAACAGAGGAAACGACTAACCATTGCTGTGGAGTTAGTTTCCAATCCCTCTATAATATTCATGGATGAACCTACATCAGGTTTAGATGCAAGAGCAGCTGCAATTGTCATGCGTGCAGTGAAGAATGTTGCTGCAACAGGAAGAACAATCATCTGTACCATCCATCAGCCAAGCATCAATATATTTGAATCATTTGATGAGGTGGTTATTTGCAAACCATTGAGGAATAAATGCATATTGACAAAAGTATGCATGTAGATGGTGAATTTGAGAGTAGTGATTCATGTAATTCATCCACATAATGTTGTTGATTATTGTTGTTGTAGTGTGTAGCCTATGAATTTATATATATCCACCACTACATTATAGCCCCTTTGTGAAAATATGATAGTAAACCTTAAGAGCACGGTACAAGATGCACAGTCTGTCAATTTAGTAGATTGTGCAAGCAATAATATCTAACAGAAATAATGTCAATTAGTGTTTATGCTATTTACCTTTGAATCAGTAATTCATAGTTTCCCATTGTAACTGTATTATTTGATCTGCAGGTGTTATTGATGAAAATGGGAGGAAAATTAATCTACTCAGGACGTCTTGGCCAACATTCTAGTGCAATGATTGAATACTTTGAGGCAAGTTTTCATTGTCACCAAATATTGCATATTTAATAATGACAAAAGTTAAAAAATAAATATTTGAATATATTCTAAATATTTTCTAAATACATTTATGAGTGTACTAAACCATTAACAACTTGTTATATAATTTTCTAAGATTAAAATTTTAAATGCATCTAAAATCAAATTCATAATTTGAATCATAGGTACACTTTGGTTTTTATCAAATCAAATTGTTTTCGTCTTCAACGTTTTGGCTTCAATGTGCACTTATTCTAATTTGAGTTTTAACATAGGCTAGGGTTTTATAACATCAGACCATACAAAGTGTAATAATACTAATGCATATTTGATTAATTCATATAGTACACGTACATCAATATGCATCATTTGATCGAAACGTTTTCTAAAAGAATCCTCCGAAAAATTAGTGTATGGCACTATCCAAGAACCCTGACCTCAAGCAGTGCCATGGTGCCATGGCAACACCTAGGTGGGTAACATAATAGTTGTTCGTGGTCTTCAATATCATCAGTGAAAAAGAAAAATCATGATTCAAACAATCCTTTTATATGTACGCACCATTAGCTAGTTCATTTTATGTACATGATCATAACCATATATCGGTCCACTGCTTACCATAAATTTATACCTTTCAAGTGCATGCAAATTAAGCTGATCAATGTATTTCATCCACACCTACCTTTTCCAGAGTATTCTAGGGATATCCAAAATTAAAGATAATTACAACCCTGCTACATGGATGCTTGAGGTCACATCAACATCCATGGAAGCACAACTTGGCTTGGATTTTGCAGATATCTACCGAGGATCATCAATGTACAGGTTGTACTCAAACCCTTCTTTTTGTACTTGTCATAGGGACACGTAGAAATTTGGGGAAAAAAAACAGAACCTTGTTTAAAAGTGGATAAGTTGTTCTGTTTGCAAGTTTAATCATATGAATAAATATAACTTTCCTTGGTTTCAGGGAAAATCTGGAAGTAGTCAAGCAACTATCTACACCACCACCTGATGCAATGGATGTGCATTTTCCAACTCGTTTTCCCCAAAATGCTTGGATCCAATTCAAGGCTTGTCTATGGAAACAGTATTTGTCATACTGGAGAAGTCCTCAATACAACCTGACCCGTTTTCTATTCATGGTATTTGTTTCTGTGGTGTTTGCAGCAGTCTTGTGGCAGCGTGGAAGGAAATTGTAAGTCATGGGTTCTTTTGAGCAGCATAAATTTTATTATATTTCACACAAATGCTACAAATTGATTTGGCATGCAAGAGGTAGAAAGTAAACAGGGAAAAGTCAAAGTCAACATAAAATAACTAGGCAACAGGTCCTAATGTGAAGATAAAGGACAGATCCCACATCTTCTATAGTTTAAGTAAAATCGTAATGGAATCTGGAGCTCAGTTTGTCGATCGAATGGGTCGGGAGATGATGAGTTTCAAAACTCCCGACTGCAGAAATATTTGGAGGTGTAGGCTAGGTTATTCTAATATATGTGTTATCTAGCTAGATATATGGACTTCACTCTAAATATAAATGCTACTAGAGCATTTATGTTTAAGAAGGGGTTTGTGTCTTTCAAATGGGTGAAAAATGGTAAAAATTTTAGTTTATTATTTCCCACCATTTAACATCATTTCTCATGTTTTTCAAAAGTACGAACTCTATAGAACTCTATTAATTGCATCTAGGAAAATATGGTCAAAAGGCAAATAATTCATTAATTTATCATTTTTTAGCTAGATTGATCTAGGCAATTTATTCTTGAATTAATGTTGTAGTTTGGAACTTAATTGGAATGAGTTGCCGGCCTTGTTCAAAATTTTTCCTCACCTTACTTTGCATCTAATTAAGTGCATTGATCATGCTATATAGTTTTGTAATTCTAAAGCTTTTTTCTCTACACAAAGGAGTGACCAACAAGATCTATTCAACCTACTTGGTCCGATGTTTATATCCACAATCTACACAGGCGTAAACAACTGTATATCGGTGTTTCCACTCATAGCAACAGAACGTATGGTTCTTTATCGGGAAAAATTTGCTGGCATGTATGCTCCATGGGCCTACTCACTTGCTCAGGTAGAATTGTAGAAACCTTTTTTCAATTAAGGTATTTTGCATATATGTATAAAACATTTTCCCCTTTCATTCATGGTTTAAGTCATTCATGTAACTTTCAGATGGTCATCGAGCTGCCTTATTCATTTGCTCAAGTTGTGGTCTTCATGGTTATTGCATATCCAGCAATTGGATATGACGTGACAGCTTATAAATTTTTCTGGTTCTTCTACACAATGTATCTCACACTGCTATATTTCAACTATCTTGGGATGTTCATCGTGTCGGTTACACCAAATCTTCAAGTTTCATCCATGCTTTCGTCAACAATCACCATCCTTATGATGCTTTTTGCAGGATTCATTGTGCCTCAACAGGTAATTAATTAAACTACCTCCTACCTACGCGCCCTTCCAGCTTGTCAGTGTCCATACATGCACTCATTTCCTTAAATAGAATTAGTGGACAAATTTACAGATGCATATGTAAATCACATCATAAACAAAGTTCATATGGAAATAAAATTTTTATTAATTATATCTACCAAACATTCTATCGAACTTTCAGTTAGATATGCATGTCAGTTGCTTGATCAAGTTAATAATTAACTGTACATCTTGCTTGCAAGATAGATGCATGCCTTTAAGATTAAAACCAATTTGCTAGTACTATATATATATGCACCAGAGATTTGAATAACATTTGAAAGAAGATGGAAGAAAGAGATCCCTAATTACAAATACAAATTTTAAAGTTGCATCTATGCATGCTTATGTAGATGTATTAGCCAAATAGCTAGATTTTCTACTCAAGAATATGTGGTCTTTTGATATGTAAATAATTTTTCCTTTTTTTTTTCCTTTAATTTCGTGCAGCGAATTCCCAAGTGGTGGGTTTGGTTCTATTACGTCATACCCACATCTTGGACCTTGAATGGATTTCTCACTTCACAATTTGGAGATGTTGAGACAACAATAATAGTCTTCGGCAAGGCCCAACCTGTATCTTCATTCATAGAGGATTATTTCGGGTTTCAAAAGGATCGTCTACCACTCGTTGCCACAATGCTTCTAGCCTATCCCATCATCTTCGGCTCTCTCTTTGCATACTGCATAGGAAAACTGAACTTCCAACAAAGATAGTTAAAGAAATTAATGCTACTTATCTGGCCCTATGGTCTAGTAATTAATTAAGCTTTTATTCATTCATTAGAAACTAGCTACTTAATTAATTACCTATTCATTTAATTTTCATATATATATATAATAATATGTGTAATCAGAAAATGGAAAAAGAAATTCATGAACGTGTGGCATCTTATTAAAATCCTTTTGCTACCCTTTTGTTATCGTTACTTGCTTATTTTGTATCGTGGCCAGTGCACCATCTAGTTGTATCTGGGCCAAACGTGATGTTGGGTATTTATACCCTTGAACCTTGTTATTTAACAAAGTAATACATTATCTTTTCCTTCTTCAAAACCCTTAATGGTTGGATATTTATACCATTATCACCAAGCACCTCATCGCTAGTTCGATATGTAGGAGAAGGAAACTCAAGATGGTATAAGAGGAGTAGGTTTAACTACCTATGATCTGTGGTAATAGCAAGAAGCTCTTCAATTCCTCTTAAGGGCTTGTAACACCTTAATGGTTTGTGTTGAGTGTGACCTAGGTCATCTGATCCCCAGCATTTCAGTCAAGACCCTTTGTCACGGTAAGGCACGAGGTGACACTCCTTCTGTGCAAGCATAGTTGGGACACGCGTAGTGGAATGCATGCTGGGCACCCAACAATCAGTATAACGAATTATTGTTTTATTTTAAGTATAATTTTCTATCGGCTTTATTGCTGTGGATGTTCTGTTCTCATCTATTGTTGGTGTTGAAGAACAAAGGTTCAACAGATGTTCTAGTTCATTGTGACAAATATTCTGTTATGCTGATTTGCCTCAATTTACTATGTAAAGGATCATCAGATGTTTTGTCTTCTATTCATAGAAACTCCATTATGTTAACTTGTTCTATAAGTTAGTGCTATGGTTGATTGGATGTTCTGTCTCCTATTGATGGAAAGTCCATTATGTTAACTTGTGTTATTAGTTAGTGCTAAGGATAATCAGATGTTTCATCTCATCATGACAGATATTTCGTTAAGATTATTTGCTTTAGAAATACTTGTTTTGCTTCGACAGATGTTAGCCATCACTTGACGAACATTCCATTGGTTAGTTTATTATAACTTATTATCATGTGCTACAAGAATAATGAACGGATGTTTCACCATCACTTGACGAACATTCTATTGGTCTGCTTAATATAACTTCTTTTCATTTGTGCTGTAGGTATAATGAATGGATGTTTTGGTCTATTAAGATAGACTTTCCGTTCATCTAATAAATTAGATAATCTTTGGTTTAAATTGTCTAAAGGAATTTCCGCTAGACTTGATAGGAACTTTCGTATTGAATTGAAAATTTTGTCAAATATCCTAGGAATTTTTGTGTCAGTGATTTTTTGCAAGATACAGAATCTTTAATTACCTAGTTTTTAGGATACTCTTGTGGGAACAAAGGAATAACAATCTACTAAATTACGAAAACTAGAAGCAAGAAGAGCAAGTATTCAAAATTCAAATCAAAGATTCAAAAATTAAGTCTTGACAAAAATAAATCATATTCTATTTTTGGCAAGTTAGACTCTATTAAAGGGAATGGAGAGCAAGGAGAATGTGTGCTTTCACTGAAGATTTCTGTCTGGTTTTTCCTGTGTTCTTGCTGTGTGTGTGCTTTGTGAGATTTCTTGTGTTTTGTTTGAATTCTTGAAATCTCACTTAATGTTGCAAGGTGTTCTAGGTCTTCGCAAAAGCTATCTCATTGGGCTATGGTAAGGTACTACAAAAGGGTGTTTTTGTTGGGATAGGTTTCTTTGTTGTGCCCAAGAAAAAAAAAGTGTAAGAGTTTTTCTTCGCTAAGCCTGAAAAGTAAAGAGGTGTAAAATATTGGGGTGTGAACTTATAAAACACTCAAGGAGATGGTGAAATTGGCCTTTGGGAGTGGACTAACCCTATTTTGGGTGAACCACTATAAAAATAGTGTCTTTGTTTCTAAGTTACTATTTTCATTGAACATTATTTGATTCGAAATACTACAGCAAAAATGGCTTTTTGTGATGGCAAAAACCATCACAAAAATCACCAAAACCGTCACAAACAATGTATCTGTGACGACTATTGTGATAATAAAAAATCATAGTAATAAAAGACATCACAAAAAATTTGTGACGGTTAAAAGAATCGTCGCATATAGTGTATTTGTGATAGTTAAGATGTCACAAACACCCATCATGGCCATCACAAATGATCATTAAAAAAATTTCAGCTATCAAAAAAAAGATATTTTGCAACAACTAAAATTAGACTTGTCAATGGGCCGTGCAGGCACGGCCTAGCACGGCCCAAGAACGGTTTGACAGTGCCGGTCAACAGCACGACACGAAAATTTTTCATGCCGTGGGTCATGCCTGGGTCAGACCCATAGGTCGTTCATGCCGTGCTAGCACGACACGAATTCTAGCATGAAATAGGCACGGCTCGGCCCAGCACGAGATAGGTCATCGGGTTGTGCGAGGTGGATAGGCCATCAGGTCACTAGGCCAGCCGGTGGGAGGGGGCTGAACGGGTCATGTCGCCAGGTCACTAGGCCGGCCGCCGGGTTGTGCGGCTAGTGGGGGGATTGGCTGCCGGGTCATTGGGCCGGCAGTCGGGGTGAATGGTTGCATGCACTGGTGCGTAGGTGGGGGCAAAACGGGTTGTGTGGCCGGCGAGGGGATGGGCCGCCAGGTCATTGGGCTAGCAGCTGGGGTGAACCGTCACAAAAATTTCTAGTGTCTAATAAAACCGTCACAACGGTCATTACAAATAATATTAATATATATATATATTATATAATAATCTATTAAAATTCTATAATATTATTCACTATTCATGTACCTATAATATTCTTCGTATATAAAATAATTTCAAAAAAAATACATTCTACATACCAAAAATTCATATACATTCACACATTTACTTTTTCATTGATAAAATGAAATATCATTTTTCATGTCAAAAAGTACATACATTATCAATACTAAATAACCATACAACATATTTAGCATATGACTGGTCCTACAAAAAAAGTAATTACAATCCAACAATAGCAATTCCTCCACTCCCAATGGAGCTTCTGTCTAACGTAGCCAGAATTCTACCCCATACCATTGGAACTTTCATCCATCAATTAGAAGAACTTTTGTACAATGTATCCAAAACTTCTGCCCCATATTACCATAACTTTTGTCCATCTAATAGCAACAAGAGGTGTCAAGCAATCCTAAAAATGCAAAGTTTAATGACTTTTCACCTAGTCTTGAAAATAATAGCATGGATAAAATACACTTCTCCAACAATAATACCAATATACATACATTAAGATGAATAATATCAATAAAATATTTGAGCAATACTATACGCTGATTTCAAAAATTATTAATAACAATTGCAAGCATAAATTTACGGTAGAACATCCACTTACAATGCATATATGATTCTGATGGTCAAACCACCTTTGAATTTGCAAACAACTGCAAAAATGTAAACATAAGGCTATAAGTAACAAATTATGAGCACTGCAAATAATGATGGGGCAAACCAAAGATGCAGCACAATGACTAATAATGAATTTCCCAACACTATTCCAATTAACATATCTTCAAATAAGACACCAACCTAAACAAATGTAGCTTATAACAAAAACCACATTAAAACTATTATCTTCTTTTTAATAATGTTTGATTTCAATTATAAAATATGCATAATCAAATGAGTAAGAGGATGTAGTGATTTATAATCTCAATACATAACATTACTTTATAATCTATAAAATTTCTATCACATCATATAATATGAATAATCTCAATTTATACAGTACCTTTCTGTTGTGCTTCCATGAACAAAAGCCCTATGATTTTGGAAGAAATCGGGGCCCAAATTGAGGTCAAAAAGCCAGATTTCAAAAGCTCGTCGCCGACGCCCTAAGTCGTGAATCCGCGATTTTCGAGTGGGAGAAGGTGTCGATTTGATCAATACATCCAAACACAAAGGATTTACGTGGTTCCCCTTCACTTTGGGTACTCCATGGATGGCTCTCTTGGTGGGTTTCACTATTTGGTGTTAGGGTTACAAAGGGAGAAGAAGCAAGGAAGAAAGCTTCTTCTTCTAATCTCAATTTGGGCGAATTTGGGCTTTTATAGTCTAAGCCTAAATTCCAACAATGCCCTTGAGTACATATGGTGTTTACCCTCTGACTAAGTTCAAGGGTAATGGTGTTTACCCTTAGACTACCTCGTGGGTAAATCTAAAAACTATTAATTAATTACGGATCTTTCTATCCGACCGTCTGATTACCTGATTAATCTTATAAAAATCATTAAGGCCCTATCGTGCACGAACCCCTTTTTTCACGACCTATGTTCATAGTACTCTCCTCCTCCCACGATACATCATGGTTGCCACCTCCATTGCTCCTCCCTCTGCTCCAGCATCAAACTATGAATGGATTAAGATGCTGAACTTCAAGAAGTTCAAGTTGAATGTTGAAATGTGGCATAATGATGGGAAAAGAAAGCTCAAAGCCACAATCAGGCAGTAGGAATTGAAAATGGTAAGAAAAGACACTACCATCTTAAACAAAGTAAGGAGGTTGGTATCCTAGTGCCAACCTTCCTTAAAGAGAAGATAACCTCTCATATTGAGAGAGAAGTAGGGCAGAAGTAGTTAGCTCGCCCTAAAAATCATTTAGCACAAGAATTGCTTAAGAGAAGGTGCATATCTTGGTTTCATAGGGAGGTATTTTGTTTAGCCACTACAGGGTCTATCAAAATTAAAACAAGGACTTACTTTTGCAAGCCATGGCAAACAATAACACCTACCAAGTCCATTTTGACTGAGGAGTGGATGAGATTACTTAGGTTTGAACAATTTGAAATGACATCATCTGGATGGCATAAGGGTAGCCTCAAATGAAATAAAACCAAGGAAAAGATACTAAAAGATTTGAAGTATCAACTGCAACATTTCCGCACCAAGGTGGAAAGAGAATTTGTCACCCTCCCTACAACATTTTCACAGGCCATAAGCAGTTATACTCAGCAGGCATGGTAGGGTGAATGTGCCATTAGGCCTAGGAAAGTCTTGGATCATCAAATTGTCTTGGTTAAAGCTGAATTATAGTTTATGAAGGCTGTCCACTCCATCATCATGGATTTAAATTGCACCTCAGTGGTTAGAGATGAAATTTTTGCATGCCTCCCTGAAGACAGAGATGAGAGGGAGCAATATGAGTTTTATATGCAAACATATCTCTCTCTGGGAGAGAGCTTTGTGGTGGTTGAAATTGCCTCACAGTGTGCCCTATATGAATGGAGAAAGCACACTGTAGAGAAGGCTACCCTAGCTACTGAAGTGGCTAAAGTTGAAGCTCTACAAAAGGCAGCTAAAGTCAAAGTCAAGGAAGAACCCTCGGAGGCAGACTTCAGGCAATACAGTGAGATGATGGCAGGCCCATCTGAACCATGTGGGGTTGAGAGAATAGTTAAGGAACCTCACCCTCACAAAGATATTGAAGAAGAAGAAGAGTGGACTGAAACAAACTCAGAGGAAGAAGAAGAAGCACCACCACCACAACAACAACTAGAGGAATCACCATAGCAACAACAAGAGGAAACACAACAACAGAAATAGCAAGAGGAGGAGAAAATTTCACTTGTTGGACAGGAGGAAGAACATTCAAGAAGTAGTGATGAGGAACTCACCCTCGGTGAGTATATTCATCAACACAAAAGGGCTAAACCTCCTCCCTAAGAATCAACAGTCCTTAGGGAAGCTCCTCAGGTTGAAATGGAAATTCAAGTGGAGATTCAGGTATAGTTAGGGTTTTAGGTTGAACATATTTTTCTTTAATTTCCCCCTTTTTAGTGATTTAAAATGTTGATTTGTTAATTTCAAGAGGAATGAGCTACTTTTGGAGTAGTAGTTCCATTTTTGGAATCCCAAGACAATGAAGGGGTGAATCAATCCATCCTTGAAGTCATTCAGTTTGCTTCAAAAGAGGACCAGGTAATAATTAAAATTCATTCCCTTTAGTTGTATATTTTTTTTTTTAAGTTTAAGTTTTTAAAATATTGTAGCATGAGATGAGGTCCTTAGAAAAAGAAGAAGAAGAAGAACAAGAGGGGAGGACTACTATCAATCCTCCAGCCTCAAGTCTAATGCAGGCTGACTTTGATTTAGGGTAGACAAAGATTTCTGTTGAGCAACAAACAGAACAGAGTGGAGAAGAAGATAGAGTATTGGTGAACTATTCTCCACCTGCAGAACCAAGTATAGCCACTGCCAAAGTATCAACACCATCCTCCCCACAACATGCAGAGCCAGCTCAGCACATAGGCACCAATTCAGTGATTTTCAGGGATGCTAAAGCTAGGGTCAAGTTTCAGAACATTAAGAATTATGATATTCTCTTTAGCAAACCAGTGGATTTTGATTTCATGGATGAGATCAAAGACTTACTGGAATTCTAGGGGCTGCTGAACTGAAAATTATCCCAAGGTCAGGTAATAATTTCAAGGCTAAAAATTTAGTACCTACCTTCTATTGTAACTTGCATGAAGAGGATGAGGTTTTTGTAACCAATGTAACTGATGTGAACTTATATTTGACACCTGAATTAATATATGAGAGCCTAGGGCTAAGGAATGAGGGTGTAGAGGTTTTAGAGTCCTCTACAATGCCAGATTGGTCTGAATAGGACATGAAGAACTACATGGCCATCAACGCTCAGATTAATTTGTTCAATAGGTTGAAACATATGACAGGTAAAGCCCATATGATTGCATTGATTTTAATTAGAAAAATATATCAAAGATTCGGACATGATGTAGAGTTGTCCGTCTTTGTAAAGATTGCAACATATGTTGTATTAAATAGAATTTAGGTGAACTGGTACAAAGTTTTCATTTCAAAGATCACAAGTATCAAAAAGAAACTATTCTATGGTAATCTCATCTACCAGTTAGTGTCAAGCTCCTCTAACCTATCAACCTAAGCAATTAAAAAGTTAAAATCTAGAGTGTTGACTGCCAAGGACCTGAAACAGTTTTCTATAGAGGATCAACTGACACCTCAGATCCATAGTGTACCATCTACATCCTAGTAGAGAGGATCAACCTCAATATTAGAGAAGGTGGACTGTATTAGAATAGTTGGCAGCTCTGAAAGAAGAAGTTGTAGACTTGAAATCCATACTTCCAGAGCTATAATTAAAAATTTTCAAACATTTGGAGAGAAAACTCCCTCATGCTGTACCCTTCAACATTTTAAATGACATATGTTTTAAGATTTTGATTCTGTATATACTTCAATTTGTGTATGCTATTTTTAAATTTGTGTGTCCTTAATTGTTGTGTGTTTTAAATTTGAACAAATGTCATGATTTTCTAAACACTAAAAAAAAATTTCAATTCACAGTCTGATGGATAAATATAACACAACACCCGTTCAATTAAACCATTTTAGAGAAATTAAGCGTTTTATGAACACACTTGTTACAATCTTGCAATTCTATGAGTTGCATTCTTCTTTTAAATCTTCCTTCATTAATTCACTAAATTGTATTTATCTTTAAAAATCATAAGAATTATGAAATAACCTTTAATCTCACTTAGATGATTAACAATGTTTAATTTCAGTAATCCTTATACTTAACAATTGCATTTTCCAGCAAACAGAATCATATTTGGTTCATAGGGCAATAACCCTCGCATATGTCCGTGGGTAAACCCAATAACCCTTGGACTTATATGAGGTTTATCCCCACAGGGCTTTACTTTTTTTCTTTTTTTTAACATTACGACAAAGCTCAAGGGTAAACAGGATAACCCTCGAGTGACTTCGAGGATAAATAGGATAACCCTTGAGGTATCTCAAAACAAAACATAGTAGCAGTTCAACTAGAAATTTTTACAAACATTATCTATTCTATTTTTTATATATATATATATATTTATATTCTTTTACTCTCCTTCTAAATCAACAAACTCCATGTCTTTTCTCTTTGAAAATTTTAGAAAATGTTTTAATCTTTGACCATTAACTTTAAAATTTTCATGACTTTGAGGATCTTTCAAATCAATTGCTCCATAAGGATAAACATATTTAATAACAAATGGACCAATCCATCTAGACTTCAATTTTCCTAGAAAAGAGTGTAGTCTTGAAATATATAATAAAACTTCTTGTCCTTTTTCAAATATTCTATGTAAGATTCTTTTATCATGTTATGCTTTTATCCTTTCTTTAGTTGTTTTTTAACTTTTATAGGCCATATTTCTTAATTCCTCTAACTCCACTAATTGCACTTGTCTATTATTACCTGCTATTTTTATACTTAAATTTAATTACTTAAGTACCCATAATAATTTATATTCTATACTAATTTATATGGAGTTGTCCCTAATATTGTTTTATAAGCTATTCCATATGCCTAAAGAGAATCATCTAGCTTATTTGACTAGTCCCTCCTGATGGTGTTTACTACTTTCTCCAAAATTCCTTTAATTTGTTTGTTAGCACTTTCAACTTGTTCATTAGTTTGAGGATGGTAAGAGGTAGCTAACCTATGTATCACTCCATATCTTTTCAATAACTTCTCAAAGTTTTTGTTACAAAAATGAGTTCCCATATCACTGATAATTGCTCTTGGAATACCAAATTGAGACATTATATTGGATTTTAAAAATCTCAATACTATTATAGAGTCATTAGTTTTAGTAGAAATTGCCTCTATCCATTTGATTACATATTCAACTACCAAGAGGATATAAACAAAACCATTTGAATTTGGAAATGGTCCCATGAAATCTATACCTCAGACATCAAAAAATTCTACTTCTTGGATAGGATTTAATGGAATCATATTTCATTTTGTAATTCTACTTACTTTTTGGCATTGAACACATTTTTTACAATATTCATATGCATCTTTAAACAATGTTGGCCAATATAGGCCACTATGAAGCACTTTTAAGCAATCTTTTTTGCTCCAAAATGTCCTCCGGTGAGTTGATCATGACAGAATGACAACACTGATTGAGTTTCTATTTCTGGGATACATCTCCTTACAATCTAATCAGAGCATTGCTTAAACAGGCAAGGATTATCCCAAAAGAAGTATTTAACCCTCGAAAAGAATATTTTCTTATCTAAACTAGACCAGTCATGAGATACTAAACCTGTAGCCAAATAATTAACTATATCAGCATACCATGGGTAGGAATTTAGCATAAACAATTGCTCATCTGGAAATGTATCATCTATTGGCAGATTAGACAAAAATGAAGCATTTAACCTTGACATATGGTCTGCCACAATGTTTTCACAACCTTTTTTATCCTTAATTTCCAAGTCAAACTCTTGCAATAACAAAATCCATCTTATAAGCCTTGGTTTAACATCTTTTTTAACTAACAAATACTTAAGTGCTGAATGATTAGTGTAAATGATAGTGTGACTGCCTATTAGATAAGACCTAAATTTTTCTAAGGCAAAAACAACTGCTAGAAATTATTTTTCAGTTACATTGTAATTAATTTGTGTTTCGTTCAATGTCTTACTTGCATAATATATTACTCTTGGTAGTTTGTCCAATTTCTGACCTAGGACTACACCTAAAGCATAGTCTAATGCATCACACATTAATTCAAAAGGTTGAGACCAATCAGGTGCATAAACTATAGGTGAAGTGGTTAGGGCTTCTTTTAGAAAATTAAAAGCTTTCGTGCATTCCTCATTAAAATCAAATTGTGCATCTTTAATCAAAAATTGAGTTAAAGGTCAAGCAATTTTACTGAAGTTTTTAATAAATCTACTATAAAAACCAGCATGTCCTAAAAATGCTCTTATATCTTTAACTATTCTAGGAATAGGTAAATTAGATATTAACTCCACTTTTGCTTTGTCGACTTTTATACCTTCAGTAGAACTAACATGTCATAAGACTATTCCTCATGTAACCATAAAATGGCATTTTTCCCAGTTTAATACTAACTTTTTCTGTTCACATCTCTCTAACACTTTTTGTAAATTACTTAAACATTTTTCAAATGAGTCCCCATATATAGAGAAATCATCCATAAACACTTCTAAAAATTCATCTATAAAATCCATGAAGATTCCTGTCATACATCTTTGAAATGTAGCAGGTGCATTGCATAGCCCAAAAGGCATACGACTAAAGGCAAATGTTCCAAAAGGACATGTAAAAGTAGTTTTCTCTTGATCCTCAAGTGAAACAGGGATTTGATTATAACCTGAATAGCCATCTAGGAAACAATAATACTCATGCCTTGCCAATTTTTCTAACATTTGATCTATAAAAGGCAATGGAAAGTGATCTTTCCTAGTTGCTGCATTCAGTCTTCTGTAATTGATACAAACCCTCAAACTAGTTTGAACTCTAGTTGGAACTAATTCCTTATTATCGTTTTCTATAACTGTTATCCTAGATTTCTTAGGTACTACCTGCACTAGACTTACCCAAGAACTATTAGATATTGGATAAATTATATCATTGTCTAACCATTTCAGAGTTTCCTTTTTAACAACCTCTTTAATATTTGGATTTAATCTTCTTTGTGGTTGCCTAACAGGTTGAATTTCAGATTCCAGATTAATTCTATGTTGGAAAATAGTTGAACTTATACCTTTTATGTCTGACATTTTCCATCCTATTGCTCCTTTATGCTTTCTTAATACTTTTAAAAGATTTTCTATTTGTACTAATGTTAAATCAGAAGCAACAATAACTAGTAGATTCTCATTTTTCTCCAAAATTGCATATTTTAAATTTTCTGGAAGTGGTTTCATTTCAAGAACAGGATATTCTGAAATTGATGATTTGTTATCATCTTCGAATTGTTCTTTGTTTACATCCATAATCTCAATTTGCTTAGATATTTCCTCTTTCAACATTTCTTCAGTTGGTATTATACATCTTTCAACATGATCTAATTCCTCTTCATTTAAATCTTCATCTATTTTAAAAGTTTCGATTAGATTAACTTTAAAATTTTTAAATTGAAGCTCTTTAAACTTTTTCTTGACTCCACTGAAAATATTCAGTTCTAATTTTTGATCACCCCAAGCTATACAACCTATGCAAGCATCAGCTGTAGCTAAAATTGGCCTTCCTAAAATTATTATAGCTTGATCTTGAGTTATATTTGAAACATTTGTTTTCATTACAGTGAAATCGACAGGGTAGACAAACTCCATAACCCTTACTAAAATATCTTCCACTTTTCCTAGAGGTATTCTTATAGATTTACCTGCTAGCTGAATCACTGTTCTAGTAGGTTTGATATTATCCAATTTTAACTTCTCATAAACAAAACTAGGCATGACATTAATTCCAGCTACTAAGTCTATTAACACTGTATTAAAATAACAATCTCCTATATAGCAGGAAATAATCTGAGTTCTTGGATCATTTAATTTTTCAGATACAGGATTAATTAACATGGAGCTTACCTCTTTAGCTAAAAATTCCTTTTTTAATATTTTCTTCCTTCTATTCTTGGTACAAAGAGTTTTAAGATATTTGGCATAAGAAGGAACTTGTCTAATAATTTCCAATAATGGTATATTGACTTTAACTTGCTCAAATATTTTACTGATTTGTTCCAATTCTTGATCCTTAACATTTCTCATTCTATGTGGAAATGGAAAGTGATTTTCGTTTGTTAACTTATCTTCATTTATATCTTTCTTAACAACTTTGTTTTTGATTTCTTTTCTGTTTTCAGATTCTTTAATATTTTCAATTTTTGTATTATCCTCTAACTCAGCATCAACCTTGTTTTCTAGACTAGATTTTCCATTAATTTCCTCTTTCTTTGTGAAATTGTCATTAATTTGTTCTTCTTTATCATCCTTTTTAGGACCTTCATAAGTAACACCAGATCTTAATATAATACTTACATCTTTTAATTCTTGTTTTGACATATTATCTGCTATAGGAACACTAAAATCTCCTTCTGACTTAAGGGTAGCTAACGACTCAAGTGACTCTTCTACACTTTTGGAAATATAGTCGTTCACAACCTTAGATGGTCCAACTAAATAGTCCCTTACCAAATAGTCAAGTAATTCATACCCTTCCCATATTTGATTTTTTTCCTTAAAATTTTCAACTTCTGGAGCTCTATAGAACTGATTTGATGTGAGTGTTGCACAAGTGTCTACAGGTTCCTTCTGACAATCTTCATCTTGTTCAAATGAATTAGAATTAGAATTCCTTATAAATAGGTTAATGAATCTTTGAATTTCATCTAACTTCTCCATATGATTAAATGTAGTTAAATCATTATACTGATTTTCTTCCATTACCTCAAATGGTTATATTTTCTCCTTTGTAAATAAAATATTTTCTAATAAATTTACCTCTTGATAATTTTGATTTCCAATTGAGTTTGCCCAATTAAAACCATCATTGTTTTCATATTCATTGAACATCTTACTGTCCTCTGGGAGTCGAACCTCCGAGGCTCGAACCTCCAGGGGTTAGACCTTTGATGGTCCCGCCTCCACTGCTCCCGTGCTTCCTCCTGACGCTCCATCCGCTCCACCAGGCGAATGAACTGGTCCTCGCGGCTCATTAGTCGGATGAGGACTTCATACCGGGCATTGAGACGATCTACCGCCACGTGCAAGTAGTCGACGAGCAGCGAGTCCAAGGAAGACCTACAGGCAGACGAACCTGGAGAAGCAGCAGTAGAAGCAGTGGGCCGGCGCCCGGTCGACCGCCCACTGGATGACGAGCTGGCCCGCTTCGAGGCGAGCCTCTCGTAACGGCCCAGGTCGATCGACGTGATGGGCTAGGTCTAGAGTGGGACTTTCGGCCGGCTGCCGGTTGAAACACATAGGAAGCCGGCCAGCTCCACCATCGCCTCCTCGAATAGCAACTGGCTGGGAGGCCGCCGGCCCGGGATGATCACACCACACATCTAGTGCCGAACCGCCGCCGCCCAGTTGACTTGGCAACCTGTTATCATCGTGAAAGTCGCGACATAGGTTGCCATGCTAATTTCATCCCAATGTCCTCCCTTCAGGAGGATCGTGTTGTTGAGGATGAAGGAAACGAGGTGGGCGACCAGGTTCAGGTCCCGGGCCTTGACAACCCGATGGTCAAAGTCCAGGGGAGGCTCGGCAGGGAGGAGAAGATGTCTAGGCTGGTGAAGTAGAGGCCCAACACCTCAAATAGGAGCCCGTCGGAGAACTCCACTGGCCCGGATTGAAGGCCCAAGATGAGTTGCGACTCCACCTCTGACAAGTTGGAGTACATTTCACCCACCAAACTGGGGATGGTCTCCACTCGGCGGAAGTAGGCCCTGTGTGGCGAACAATTGCTCCACCTCCGGCAGTCGGTCGAAGCTAGCCAGCTTGCCGTATAGAACACTCTTTACGGACATGCAACTGTCCATGGGGAGCCTCAACTCCTGGTCAGTATTGGGGGGAGAAACGCCATTGGTTGCCGCCTCCTCGGAGTCGGTGTACGGTACCACAGGAGCGCCAGCCAGACCGACTCTGTGTCTGACGCCGCGTCATCTGGGACTTCCAACAGCACCGACGAAGTTTCGGGGAGGCACCGTTGCCAGTCCACCATCATCTTACAGTGCATCTGATGTTGTGAACTTTGGGGAGGGACCTCCACCGACTCCTCGCCTTCCGCCTCACCTGCTGGTGGACAAGAACTGGAGGCACCGGAGTCTTGCCGCCATTCTGACAGCCACAATTGAGACATGGCGTTGATCGCAGAAGCGTCACAGTCATGGTTAGTAAGCGTGAAAAAGATGGACAGATGGGCAAACTTAGCCCGATCAGGACAAACAAGCTCCCCCACTGACAAATTCTTCAACGTTGGCGGTAAAATGTCAAGCCATTATTACACGGCCCCAGTAGTCGGCCGCTGGACATGACCCATAATGTTTTTCGTACGAGGCATTGTGGTGATGAAAGAAAGATGAAGGGTGAAGGAAAATCGAGAAGAAGGGATCAATGAAGAATGGAAACGAGAAGAGGAGATGAAGAAATTTCGAATGACTTCACCTCCTATTTATAGGAAAATCATCACCCGGATTTCGGCTAGCCAAGGTGGCAATCGGTTCAAAAACTAGTTGAACAAAAATTGAGAAAGTTGAAATGATTCCTGACATCTTTAAATGGTACGATTGCTACACGGGAACCAAGAAAGCTGCACGAAAACCGAAAAAAGATGAATGAAAATCGAAAAAGCTACAGCAAGCATGTGAAACATTCACGTCACCTCCCGGTTGCTGGCACCCAAAAGGCGGCTGCCACATAACCAGCTGGCCAGAAGGTAAAATCACAAAAGGTACGACGTGACTATTCACTACATCAACCATAACTTTTGAAAAAGCAAGCACGAGAAGCGTTCACATCACCTCTCGGTTGCTGGCTCCTGTAAGGCGGCTGCCACGTAACCAATCGGTGAGAAGGTAAAATCACAAAAGTACGACGTGACTATTCACTGCATCAACCACAGCTTTTTCAAAAGCAAGCACGTGAAGCGTTCACGTCACCTCCCGGTTGCCAGCTCCCGCAAGGCGGCTGTTGCGTAACTAGCCATTTAGAGGGTACAATCACAAAAAGTACGACGTGACTATTCACTGCATCAATAGTAGCTTTCGAAAAAGCAAGCACGTGAAGCCTTCTCGTCACCTCCCAGTTGCCGGCTCCCGCAAGGTGGTTGCCGTGTAACCGACCAACTAAGAGCTGAAACCTAGGAAAGTACAACGCAACGACAGTCATACAGACGTGACTATTCACGTAACCAGCCGGCTAGAAGGTAAAATCACAAAAGTATGACGTGACTATTCATTGCATCGATAGCTTTCGAAAAAGCAAGCACATGAAGCCTTCATGTCACATCCCAGTTGCCGGCTCCCACAAGGTGGTTGCCGCGTAACCGGCTAGCTAAGAGCTGAAACATAGGAAAGTACAATGCAATGCCGACACCAGCTTTCGGACACAGCACACAAACACTTTCCACCTCGTCATCCGGTTGCTAGCACCCACAAGGTGGCTGCCATACAACCAGCTAGCTAACACCCGTGGCTTCTCTCGGTTAGGTGACTGAGAGTGTAAGCCCAACTATATTTTATGACCAGCGACAGATGATTCACAAAGTGTGAAATCTCGCATGGCTTATCACTCACGCATGGGGGGGTCGTTCAACCCTAGAACGTTGGTTTCCTTCCAACGAGGTCATACAACCTCGCCTAGGGAGGGGCATTCTGTTGACCCCCATGCTTGAACAGAAGGGTCGAGGGACCAGCCGGCCTACCATTGGCAAATGGGTACAAAGACCCAGCAACCGACTCCCCAAAAAACCAACATTTGCGCAAATGGTTTGAGGAACCAGTCGGCATGCTACCAGCAAATGGTTTGAGGAACCAGTCGGCATGCTGCCAGCAAATGGGTACAAAGACCCAGCAACCGGCTCCCCAAAAAGCCACATTTGTGCAAATGGTTCGAGGAACCAGTTGGCCTGCTGCCCGCAAACTGGTACAAAGACCCAGCAGCCGATTCCCCAAAAACCCACATTTGCGCAGATGGTTCGGGGAATCAACCGGCCTGCTGCTGGCAAATCAGTACATAGACCCGGCAGCCGGCTCCCCAAAAACCCACATTTGTGCAGATGGTTCGGGGAACTAGCCAGCCTACCATCGGTGAACTGGTATAATGACCCAACAGCCAGCTCCCCAAAAACCCCTACTTAGTCAGAAGGATCGAGGGACCAACCAACCCGTCGCCAGCAAACCGGTAGAAGAATCCGAAAGTTGGCTCCCTAAAACCCCCAACTAAGCCAACATACTCCCCTTTCGTGAGGTAGCCGAGTAGAACTAACTGGCATCTGCCTACCACGTAGTGGCTGTCGGTTAACTACCCAGAAAGGTAAGGCGAATAAATTAGAGAGATACGACGAGATTTAATTACTTAAATTTCGCAATCAATCAATCAAGCGAACCGCGTGATTGAACCAAGACATGCGCTACCTTCCATCTTCTAGTCCCCCCAAAGAAGGAAGGTAACACCTTATAAAAAGAGGGCTCCCCCCTCCCATAACGGCACACTTTTTATCCCTTGGAGAAGACGCTGGCCGGAAGTTCTGAAGGAGGAGAGCAGCTCGAAGCCCCGACGCCCTCTCGCTGCACTGGAGTGAGGACTTCCAATCCCCGCCAACAATTCCCTACAGGTAAGCCATTCTGACCTCGTCGTTTACGTACGATTTAACGACGTTTTTCTCAAGCCCTGACCATGTTAGACCTTTCCCATGCAAGGGAAAGGTCAGAGGACGAACCTGGGTAACATTCCTTCGAAGACACGTCTGAAAGTACCAGCAGCCACCCTCCTGGCTGGGTGAATCCACCCGGCACGGTCGAGTTCGGTTCGATTGTGACCCTTCTGTCGGGTCCTTTTACATGGAAACTCATAGTTTCCCAATGGGTTTTACGTGTTTTATTCGATTTCTGCATATTTTCCTGGGAGGCGTTAGTGTACCCTCCTGATGCCCTGGAAAGGTTTCTGGGATGACGCCACCAGCATGCATCCTTGCCGGCGATGGCCATTCGGGTGTACGAAAGAGTACAACCTAGCGGTTCCCGTTTTCCCGAGAGGTATATGTCTACCCTCCTGGTGCCCCGGAAAGGTTTCTGGGATGACGCCACCGGCATGCATCCTTGCCGGCGGTGGCTGTTTGGGTGTACGAACACGTATGACCCGATGGTTCCCATTTTTCCCGAGAGGTGTAAGTCTACCCTCCTGATGCTTGGAAAGATTTCAGGGATGACGCCACCGGCATACGTCCTTGCCAGCGGTGGCCGTTCGGGTGTACGAACAAGTACAACCCGGCGGTTCCCATTTTTACCGGGAGGTGTAAGTCTACCCACCCGATGCCTTGGAAACATTTCTGGGATGATGCCACCGACACACATCCTTGCCGGCGGCGGCCGTTCGGGTGTACGAAAGAGTACAACCTGGCGGTTCCCGTTTTCCCGAGAGGTATATGTCTACCCTCCCGGTGCCCCAGAAAGGTTTCTGGGATGACGCCACCGGCATGCATCCTTGCCGGCGGTGGCCGTTTGGGTGTACGAACACGTACGACCCGATGGTTCCCGTTTTCCCGGGAGGTGTAAGTCTACACTCCTGATGCCCGGAAAGGTTTCCAGGATGACACCACCGGCATGCATCCTTGCCGGTGGTGACCATTCGGGTGTACGAATACGTATGACCTGACGGTTCCCGTTTTCTCGAGAGGTGTAAGTCTACCCTCCCGATGCCTTGGAAAGATTTCCAGGATGGCGCCACCGGCTTACATCCTTGCCAGTGGTGGCTGTTTGGGCGTATGAACATGTACAACCCGGCGGTTCCCGCTTTCCCGTGCGACCCAGCCGACTGCCTCACCTAACTTTCAGCCCTTCGGTTGAGAGGTCTGTAGGGGTGATTGTTGTGTCTTTCCCTCTTCCATTTATCATCGAACCCCACGCGAATCTTAGCATTGATCGACTCCCACTTGTTTTCACAAGAAGGGATATGGTTATTCCTCCCGATGCCCTAGAAAGTTTTTGAGGATGAGGCCATGTGTGGCCGGACTGACTGTCGTGGTTTTTCGTTCTTAGAGCCAGAGAGAGGCCGGGATTGCCCGGGTTGTCTGGGGGTGCCTAACACCTTCCCCAATAGTACCCTGAGCCCCGTATCTAGTTCTCTCACATTTCATATATCGTTACATAATTTTACGTCATTCCCGTGGTTTTATCATTTCGATGGTGGAAGGACACTTCCCCATTAGGTTTTCCTTATTTTCTACCCAAAAATAAGGTGGCGACTCCGTTCAATGAGCCATTTGCCCCATACGGTAATGTGCTCACACAGTCACCTAAATGCATGGGCTTTAGGGTGATAGCCGAATGAAAGAGAGGGCTACCGTACAACCATCCACTTTCACCCCATGGAGAAGACGCCGGCTGGAGGTTTTGAAGGAGAGGAGACGCTCAGAGCCCTGATGCCCTCTCGCCGCACCGGAGCAAGGACTTCCGATCACCACCGACGACTACCTGCAGGTAAGCCCTTCCTTCCTCGCCATTTTACGTATGATTTAACGACGTTTTTCTCAAACCCTGACCATGCTAGGCCTTTCCCATGCAAGGGAAAGGTCGGAGGACGTGTCCGGTTATCATTCCTTCGGAGACACGTCCGAAGGAACTGGCAGCCTACCTCCAGGCTGGGTGAATCCACTTGGCATGGTCAAGTCCATTCGGTCGCAACCCTTTCGTCGAGTCCTTTTACATGGAAACTCGTAGTCTCCCAACGGATTTTACACGTTTTATCCAATTTTCGCCCCTTTTTCTTGGAGGTGTAAGTCTACCATCCCGATGCCCTGGAAAGATTTCCGGGATGACGCCACTGGCATGCATCCTTGCCGGTAGCGGCCGTTCAGGTGTACGAACATGTACAACTTGACGGTTCCCATTTTTCTGGGAGGTGTAAATCTACCCTCCCGATGCCCCGGAAAGATTTCCGGGATGACACCACTAGCACACATCCTTGCCGACGGCGGCCGTTCGAGTGTATGAACATGTACAACTCGACAGTTCCCATTTTCCAAGGAGGTGTAAGTCTACCCTCCCGATGCCCCAAAAAGATTTCCTAGATGACGCCACTGGCATGCATCCTTGCCGGCGGCGGCCGTTTGGGTGAACGAACATGTACTGCTCGGCGGTTCCCATTTTTTCGGGAGGTGTAAATCTACCCTCTCGATGCCCCAGAAAGATTTCTGGGATGACACCAATAGCACACGTCCTTGCTGGCGGTGGCCGTTTTCTCGTTTTCCCAGGAGGTATAAGTCTACCCTCCCGGTGCCCTAGAAAGATTTCCAGGATGACGCCACCAGCATGCATCCTTGCCGATGGTGGCCGTTCGGGTGTACGAACACGTACGACTTGATGGTTCTCATTTTCCTAGGAGCTGTAAGTCTACCCTCTCGTTGCCCCGGAAAGGTTTCCAGGATGACGCCACCGGCATGCATCCTTGCTAGCGACGGCCGTTTGGGTGTACGAATACGTATGACCCGACGGTTCCCATTTTCACGGGAGGTGTAAGTCTACCCTCCCGATGCCCCGGAAATATTTCTGGGATGGCGGCACCGGCTTATATCCTTGCTAGCGGTGGCCGTTCGGGCGTACGAACATGTACAACCTGGCGGTTCCCGCTTTCCCAGGAGGTGTAAGTCTACCCTCCCGCTTTCCCGCCACCAGCTTACATACTTGCCGCCAACATGCATCCTTGCCGACGTCGGTCGTTTGGGCATACAAGCATGTACGACCTGATGATTCTCAATTTCCAGGAGGAGCACAGGTACCCTCCTGACACCCCAAAGAGGCTTCCGGGATGAGGCCATTGGTATGCATCCTGGCCAAGCGGGGAATGTGGATTCTCATCCCCAGTCCAGGAGAGGGATGTGATGCGGCAGCCGGTGCCTTCAGTTGCCTGTCTGAGAGGTCCGTAGGGGTGACCGTTGTGTCTTTCCCTCTCCTGTTTATCATCGAACCCCACGCGAATCTTAGCATTAATCAACTCCCACTTGTTTTCACCAGAAGGGATAAAGTTATTCCTCTCGATGCCCTGGAAAGTTTTCCAGGATGAGGCCATGTGTGGCCAGACTGACTGCGTGGTTTTCCGTTCTTAGAGCCGGAGAGAGGCTGGGATTGCCTGGGCTGTCTAGGGGTGCCCAACAGTACCCTAAGCCCCGTATCCAGTTCTCTCACATTTCATATATTGTTACATAATTTTATGTCATTCCCATGGTTTTATCGTTTCGATGGTGGAAAGACACTTCCCCATTCAGTTTTCCTTGTTTTCTACCCAAAAATAAGGTGGCGACTCCGTTGAACAAGCCATCTGCCCCACGTGGTCATGTGCTCACACAATCACCTTTCAATTCTCTGTACCTCGGTCCACCTGGCACGGTCGAGTCCATTCAGTCGCGACCCTTCCGTCGGGTCCTTTTAAGTGGAAACTCGTAATTTCCCAACGGATTTTACACGTTTTATCCAATTTCTACCTGTTTTTTTGGGAGGTGTAAATCTACCCTCCTAATGCTCCAGAAAGATTTCTGAGATGATGCCACTGGCATGCATCCTTGCCGGCGGCGGCCGTTCGGGTGTACAAACATGTACAACTCGGCGGTTCCCATTTTCCCGGGAGGTGTAAGTTTACTCTCCCGTTGCCCCGGAAAGATTTTCGGGATGATGCCACTGGCATGCATCCTTGCTGGCGGTGGCCATTTGGGTGTACGAACATGTACAACTCGGCGGTTCCTATTTTTTCGGGAGGTGTAAGTCTACCCTCCCGATGCCCCGGAAAGATTTCCGGGATGACGCCACCGGCATGCATCCTTACCGACGGCGGCTGCTTAAGTGTACGAACGTACGACTCGACGGTTCCCGATTTTAGGGAGGAGCAAAGATGGCCCGAAGAAGCCTCTAGGACGAGTCCATTGGCATGCATCCGTGCCGGCCTTGGCCAAGCAGGAACGTGAGTTCTTGTCTCCAGTCAAGGAGGGGGGATGTGACGCGGCAAACGGTACCTTTAGTTGGCTACCTAGCAGCCCAGCTGGCTGCCTCACCCGACCTTCAGCTCTTCAGCTGAGAGGTCTACAGGGGCGACTATTGTGTCTTTCTCTCTCCCGTTTATCATCGGACCCCATGCGAATCTTCGCATTAGTCGACCCTCACTTGTTTTCATCAGAAGGGACAAGGTTATTCCTCCCGATGTGCTAGAATGTTTTCCAGGATGAGGCCATGTGTGGTCAGACTGATTATTGTGGTTTTCCGTTTTTAGAGCCAAAGAGAGGCTAGGATTGCCCAGGCTGTCTGGGGGTGCCTAACACCTTCCCCAACAGTACCCTGAGCCTTGTATCTAGTTCTCTCATATTACACGATTTTAAATGATTCCCGTGGTTTTATCGTTTTGATGGTGGAAGGACACTTTCCCATCCAGTTTTCCTTGTTTTCTACCCAAAAATAAGGTGGTGAATCCGTTCAACGAGCCATCTGCCCCACGTGGTGATGCGCCCACACAAACACCTTTCAATTCTCTGAACCTCGGCCCATCTGCCAGCGGAAATCCATGGGCTTCTGGGTGATAGCCAGGGAAAGACACAACGGTCACCCCTACGGAACTCTTAGCCAAAGGGTTGAAAGTCAGGTGAGGCAGTCGGCTGGGCCGCTGGACAGCCAGCTGAAGGCACCGGCTGTCGCGTCACATCCCTCTCATGGACTGGGGACGAGAATCCACATTCCCCACTTGGCCAGGGCCGGCACGGATGCATACCGGTGGCCTCATCCCGGAAAGGATGTTGGCAAGGATGTTGGCAAGGATGCATGCCGACGGCATCATCTCGGAAACCTTTCTGGAGCATCGGGAGGGTAGACTTACACCTCTCGGGAAAGCGGGAATCACCGGGTTGTACATGTTCGTACGCCCGAACGGCCGCCACTGGCAAGGATGTATGCTAGTGGCGCCATCTCGGAAATCTTTCTAGGGCATCGGGAGGGTAGAATTACACCTCCCAGGAAAATGGGAACCATGGGGTCGTATGTATTCGTACACCCGAACGGCCGTCGAAGGATGCATGTTGGTGGCATCATCCCAGAAACCTTTCCGGGGCATCGGGAGGGTAGACTTACACATCCTGGGCAAATGGGAACCGTCATGTCGTACGTATCCGTACACCCGAACGGCCACCGCTGGCAAGGATGCATGCCGGTGGCGTCATCCCGGAAACCTTTCTGGGGCACCGGGAGGGTAGACTTATACCTCCCGGGAAAATGGGAACCGCCGGGTTGTACTCGTTCGTACACCCGAACGGCTACTGCTGGCAAGGATGCATGCTGGTGGCGTCATCCTGAAAACCTTTCCGGGGCATCGGGAGGGTAGACTTACGCCTCCCGGGAAATTATGCGGAAATCGAATAAAACATGTAAAACCCGTTGGGAGGATTCAACGTAGAAGGACCTGACAGAATGGTCACGATTGAACCGAACTCGACCGTGCCGGGTGGATTCACCCGGCCGGGAGGGTGGCTGCCGGTACCTTCAGATGTGTCTCCGAAGGAATGATACTCGGGTCCGTCCTCTGACCTTTCCCTTGCATGGGAAAGGTCTAACATGGTCGGGGCTCGAGAAAAATGTCATTAAATTGTACGTAAATGACGAGGTCGGAAGGGCTTACCTGTAGGGAATCATCGGCGAGGATCGGAAGTCCTCGCTCTGGTGCCGTGAGAGGGCGTCGAGGCTCCGAGCGGCTCTCCTCCTTTAGAACTTCCGGTCGGCGTCTTCTCCAAGGAGTAAAAAGCGTGCCGTTATGGGAGGGGGGAGCCCTCTTTTTATAAGGGGTTACCTTCCTTCTTTGGGGGGACTCAAAGATGGAAGGCCCCAAAGAAGGAAGGTGGCACAGGTCTTGGTTCAATCATGTGGTCCGCGTGATTGATTGATTGTGAAATTTAAGTGATTAAATCTCATCGTATCTCTCTAATTGATTCGCCTTACCTTTTTGGGTAGTTAACCGGCAGCCACTATGTGGCAGGCAGATGCCGGTTAGTTCTACCCGGCTAGCTCACGAAAGGGGAGTATGTTGGCT
>JAMKPZ010000710.1:0-40596 GCA_024699675.1 Amphibolis antarctica
CATGCAAACACCTCCACAAATTCACGCAGGAGTGTGAGGAGTTGTTGCCGGTAGGGCTCGGGAACCTCTTTGCTAATTTTCATTTCTTTTCTGTGTTGCTCATCCCCAAGGTTTACAAGTTCAATTTCATCCGTGGATGCTATGCCTGTAGTCTCTAGTGGTTGAACCCACGGGTCTTCTTCTTCGGATTCTTGGCTTTGCAAGTAGGGGCCGTCAACATCTCCAGCGGCTTGTTGACTTTCAAGCTGGAAGGGTGCTGGACGATGGTTTTGGCGGGAGCGGTGCCCGTGGTTTTCTGGCTGGGTGCCGAGTAGGTGAACCAGCTACCGGTTCGAGGTAGTGACGGACCCCGGAAATGCTTTAGAGGGGATGATAATGGACTTGCCGTGCTCGTCTTCCCGAGGTGTTGTGTCGTCGGGCCCCATCAGTTGTTCTGGCCGCCAAGCATCCATAGAGAGTGAGGGGCAGAATGCCCTTAGTTCTGCCCTGGTGGGAGGAACTAGCTGCCAGGTAGATGGGAGGCGGAAACTGGGTGGAGTTTCGGAAGAGAATGCAACAGGCTGGTCTTGTTTACTGGCTTGAGGGGAGGGGCAGAATGCCCCTAGTTCTGTCTCGGAGTGTTGGCCAGCATTTTGAAAGATGTTGCCTAGACTGAGTAGGCTAACTATCTTGACTCCATGATGCGGTGCCCTTATTGGTGGTTGACGATTTCCGGCTGATCTGGCCGGTGCCCGAGGGATTGGTGGTTTGTTGTGTCGAGCGAGAGACTTGGTATGATTGCCAAGTCCCGATTGACTTGATCGGGTTGCCAAGTCAGTGGCTAGACGCAGCTGCTGGTGCACTTGTGTGTGGGATGCCAAGCCCTGTTGTTGAAGGAGCGGGTTCCGGTGTGAGTCGCGTGGAAGCCATGTGCTGATGGAGATGCTTGGTATGATTGCCAAGCTTGGACTGACTTGGTCGGATTGCCATGTCGGTGGCTGCTGAGGATGCAGCTACCGGCGCACTTGTGCGTGGGATGCCAAGCCCGGTAGTGACGACTTCGTTGGGTTGTCAAGCCCCTTGTTGATGGAGCAGGTTCCGGCATGAGTTGCTCAGAAACCATGAAAAATAAAAGGTCGACTGTAAAAGAGCCGTACGAGCGAGAGTTTGAGCCACTTAATCGATAAAATGCAGTGAGTATCCCCAGCAGAGTCACCAAAAATCTGTACCCTCTCTTTCATCCGGCTATCACCTGGAAGCCAAGGTACAGAGAATTAAAAGGTGTTTGTGTGAGCGCATCACCACGTGTGGTTGATGGTTCGTTGAACGGAGTCGCCACCTTATTTTTGGGTAGAAAACAAGGAAAACCGGATGGGAAAGTGTCCTTCCACCATCGAAACGATAAAACCACGGGAATCATGTAAAATCGTGTAACATGAGAGAACTGGATACGGGGCTCAGGGTACTGTTGGGGAAGGTGTTAGGCACCCCCAAACAGCCTAGACATTCCCGGCCTCTCTCCGGCTCTAAAACGGAAAACATGATAGTCAATCCGGCCAAGTATGGCCTCACTCTTGAAAACTTTCCAGGGTGTTTAGAGGGATAACCTTATCCCTTCCGATGAAAACAAACGAGAATCAAGTAAACAAATGAGAATTGAACAAAATGGGGATCCATATTGGATCCGGTGGTGAATAGGGGAGAAAAAGATGGGTTTTCGGGGAGTTGGCCGCCAGCTACTTGTACCGGTTGACCGGCGGCTTTTCCCAACCCATTTGTGCCCATGGGGGTTTTGGAGAAACGGGGGCCGGTTCCTTGAACCGGCTAGCCGGCGGCAAGCCGACTGTTTCCCCCTTCCATGCGCACCCATGGGGGTTTTGGGTAAACGGGGGCCGGTTCCTTGAACCGGCCAGCCGGCAGCTTGCCGGCTGTTTCCCCCTTCCATGCACACCCATGGGGGTGTTGGGGAAATGGGGGCCGGTTCCTTGAACCAGCCAGCCAGTGGCTTGCCGGCTGTTTCCCCCTTTCCATGCACACCCATGGGGGTTTTGGGGAAACGAGGGCTGGTTCCTTGAACCAGCCAGCCGGCAGCTTGTCGACTGTTTCCCCCTTTCCATGCGCACCCATGGGGGTTTTGGGGAAACGAGGGCCAAAGGTTGTGATCTCCCTCATTGTCGGGTGGCACTCGGGCTAGGAAAAAATGGGAGGTTGGATACTCATTCGAGGGGAGAAGTGATCTCCCGTCGGTATCTCGTAACCACTCAGAATCAACAAAGACCATGGGGATAAGGACCAACCTAGATTACTCACCCTGTTCCATCTTTGTACCATTGGAGTTAAACAAGATGGGCTCTCGGGTTTTCGATGTAGAAATCCAGATGTAGTTGGTGTCACTCCTGGGGTCGATAGTTCGTCCTAGAGGTTCGGATAGCACTTCTTCAGTCAGATTTGCCACCTGTTGCTGCAAACTATTCTCACCACTGGCTGTGGATGTGGCTGTCAGGTATGTCAGAGGTGGCAGCCGATGGTGGGCTGGTTGGACGGTGGAGTGTGTAAGTATTGGGCAACAAGCTATGGATGACGGCCGGGTCATTTTCTGGCTTCTTGGTGTTTCTTCCGATGAATGGTGAGCTGGTTGTTTCGTGGTTATGAAACTGAGGGTGACGTGGGCGCGTTCCGGTAGATTATGACTCAGAACACGCACGAATATTTGGGGTGAAGATTTGGCTAGTTTTGCCGACCCTCTTCCTTTCCAATATGGACGAGGTAGGAGGACTAAAGAGTTGGATCTGCTTATCATGTGTGCATTGTGCATACATCATGCAACATGTGAGTCATAAGAGGGGATTCACCGAGGAAAGGAGTGTACCTGTTCAGAGCTGACCTCTCGATTAGTCGGTGAAGAGTTAGACGGAGACGTCGGTCACCGGCTTGTCTGAAGGCGACGGTCATGACGAGCGCCGTTCGTGCTTGCCCCTCATGGCCATAGGGAACTAGCCTCTTGGATGGCTTGTGGGGAGTCGGTCTGAGAAGCCGGCGGCCGGCCTCTCTGAAGGCAGTGGCCGCGATGATCCCCGATCGAGTTTGTCTTTTCATGGTCTTGGGGAGCCGGTATGAGAAGCCGGCGACCGGCCTGTTTGAAGGCAGCGGCCGCTATCATCCCTAGTCAAGCTTCTCCTTCGTGGCCCTGGGGAGCCGATATGAAAAGCCAGCAACTGGCCTGTTTGAAGGTGGTGGCCACTATCATCCCTAGTTGAGCTTGTCCTTCGTGGTCCTAGGGAGCCGGCATGAGAAGCCGGCGATCGGCCTATTTGAAGGCGGCGGCTGCTATCATCCCCAGTCGAGCTTGTCCTTCGTGGCCCTAGGGAGCCAGTACGAGAAGTTGGCGACTGGCCTGTTTGGAGGCAGCGGCCGCTATCATTGCCGGTCGAGCTTGTCCTTCGTGGCCCTGGGGAGCCGGTATGAGAAGCCGGTGACTGGCCTATTTGAAGGCGACGGCTGCTATCATCCCCAGTCGAGCTTCTCCTTCATGGCCCTGGGGTGCCGACCTCTTGGTTAGCTTGTGGGGAGTTGGCCCACTGAGTTTCACCATTAGCTCTGACCGTTGGGCGCCTGAAGGGGGAGGAGGGGCAGAATGCGCCTACCCTTTCCTGGAGTTTTGCTCTTTTGGAGGTGTGGGCGGATTTCTGGTTGGAAGTGCCGGCAGCCAGTTGGACAGCACGTGGAAGTCGAGTAAATCCCTTAGAAGAAGAAGTTGGCTGTTTAGGGCCGTGGGGAGCCGGTCTGAGAAGCTAGTATCTGGCCTGTCTGAAGGCGGCAACCGCGATGATCCCTGGTTGAGTTTGTCCTTCATGGCCTTGGTGAGCCGGTATGAGAAGCTGGTGGCCGGTTGGCTTGAAGGTGATGGCAGCTATCATCCCCGGTCGAGTTAGTCTTTCATGACCGTGGGGAGCTGGCCTGTTGAGTGCACGAAACGGGATGGAGCAGCAGAATGCCCCCAGTTCTGACCTGAGGTGCAGGTCTTTAGGAGGAGATAGCGGGTTTCCTGGTGGAAATGCCGACGGCTGGTTGGATAGTACGTGGAAGCCGAGTAAAACCCCCAGAAGAAGAAGTTGGTTGTTCAGGGCCATGGGGAGCCTATCCGAGAAGCCAGCAGCCGGCCTGTCTGAAGGTGGCAGCCGCGATGATCCCTAGTTGAGTTCGTCATTCGTGGCCTTGGTGAGCCGGCATGAGAAGCCGACGGCCAGTTGGCTTGAAGGCGGCAGCCGCTATCATCCCCGGTCGAGTTGTCTATGGGTAGAACTTCTTCAACTGTGACAGATTTACCAGACCGAACTCTTGTTGGGTGGCTTCATCAAAAAGGTAAGTGGCCCCCCGCTGAGGGTCTTGGTGATGACGTATGGGCCACGCCAGTTTGGGGAGAATTTTCCCATGGAACCTGTTGGGAAGATGGCGCAAAGGACTAAATCACCGGGCGTGAGGAGCCGGGGATGGACTTTCTTATTGTAAGCCCTTGCCATCTTTCACTGATAAGTTTGGGCATGGTCCAATGCACTCAACCTTCTCTCATCTAGGAGATTGAGCTGCAATAGGCACGATTCTGACCACTGGTCATCGGAGTCTGCTTCTTCCTTGAGGATGCGTAGGGATGGAAGTTCTACTTCCACCGACAATACTGCTTCGGACCCGTATACCAGCAAGTATGGCATTGCTCTGGTAGCGGTCTGTAGGGATGTTCGGTAGGCCCAAAGTGCATACGGGAGGTGGTTGTGCCAGTCTTTGTGTGTTCGGACCATCTTCTTGAGAATCTGGACCAGTGTCTTGTTAGCCACTTCGACTACTCCATTCATCTATGTCCTGTAGGGGGACACCCTTAGGTGACAGATATGGCACTGCTCGAGATAGCCCGTGACCTGCTTGGCTGTAAAGTAGGTGCCATTGTCGGTCACCACCTCGAAGGGTACGCCATATCGGGTGACAATGTTGTTGCGCAAGAACCTCTAGGTGGCGGCAGTCATGACTATTTTGTAGGAAGCCGCCTCCACCCACCTAGTGAAGTAATCAATGGCCACCAGTATATATCGGTGTCCATTGGTGGCTGTCGGCTTGACCTCGCCTTCCACATCCAAGGCCAACATGGAGAATGGCCAAGGGGAAGCCATGTTGTATAATTCCTTGGGGGGCACACGGATTTCCTGGTGGAAGTGCCAGCGGCCGGTTGGACAGAACGCAGAAGTCGAGTAAACCCCCAGAAGAGGAAGTTGGTCATTCAGGGCTATGGGGAGCCAGTCTGAGAAGCCGGCGACCGGCCTGTTTGAAGGCGGTGACCACTATCATCCTCAATCGAGTTTGTCTTTCACAGCCCTGGGTAGCTGGCCTCTTGGTTAGCTTGTGGGGAGTTGGCCTGCTGAGCTTCACCATCGGCTCGGACTGTTGGGTGCATGAAATGGGACGGAGGGGCAAAATGCCCCTAGTTCTGTCCCAGAGTGTTGGTCTTCTGGAGGTGTGGGTAGATTTCTGGTTGGAAGTGCCTGCTGCCAGTTGGGCAGTACGTAGAAACCATGTAAACCCCCAGAATAAGAGTTGGTCATCCAGGGCCGTGGGGAGCCAGTCTAAAAAGCTGGCGACCGGCCTGTTTGATGGCGGCAGCTGCTATCATCCCCGGTTGAGTTTGTCTTTCATGGCCCTGGGGAGCTAGCCTCTTGGTCAACTTGTGGGGAGTTGGCCCACTAAGCTTCACCATCGGCTCTGACTGTTGGGCACATGAAACAGGACAGAGGAGCAGAATGCCCCTAGTTCTATCCCGGAGTGTTGGTCTTCTGGAGGTGTGGGCAGATTTCTGGTTGGAAGTGTCGGCTGCCGGTTGGGCAGTACGTGAAAACCGTGTAAACCCCCAGAAGAAGAGTTGGTCGTTCAGGGCCATGGGGAGTCGGTTTGAGAGGCCGGCGGCCGGCCTATCTAAAGGCGGTTGCCGCAATAATCCCCGGTTGAGTTGTCTATGTGTAGAATTTTTTCAACTGTGACAGATTGACCAGACCAAACTCTTGTTGGGTGGCTTCATCAAAGAGATAGGTGGCCCCCTCGCTAAGAGTCTTGGTGATGACGTATGGGCCACACCAATTTGTGGAGAATTTTCCCACGGAACCTATTGAGAAGGTGGCGTAAAGGACTAAATCACCGGGCGTGAGGAGCCAGGGACGGACTTTCTTGCCGTAAGCCCTTGCCATCTTCCACTAGTAAGTTTGGGCGTGGTCCAATGCTCTCAACCTTCTCTCATCTAGGAGGTTGAGCTGCAACAGGCGTGATTTCGACCACTGGTCATCGGAGTCTGCTTCTTCCTTGAGGATGCGAAGGGATGGAAGCTCTTCTTCCACTAGCAATACTGCTTCGGACTCATATACTATCGAGTATGGTGTTGCCCTGGTGGTGGTCCACAGGGATGTCCGCTAGGCCTAGAGTGCGTATGAGAGGTGGTTGTGCCAGTCTTTGTGTGTCTGGTCCATCTTCTAGAGGATCTGGACTAATGTCTTATTAGCCGCTTCGACTGCTCCATTCATCTGTGGCCTGTAGGGGGACGCCCTTAAGTGGCGGATATGACACCACTCGAGGTAGCCTATAACCTGCTTAGTTGTAAAGTTGGTGCCATTGTCGGTCACCACCTCGAAGGGTACGCCATATCGGGTGACAATCTTGTTGCAGTGACTGCAGTGACTATTTTGTGGCGGCTGCAGTGACTGTTTTGTAGGAAGCCACTTCCACCCACCTGGTGAAGTAATCAATGGCCACCAGTATGTACTGGTGTCCATTGGTGGCTGTCAGCTTGATCAAGCCTACCACATCCAAGGCCCACATGGAGAATGGCCAAGGGGAAGTCATGTTGTATAGTTCCTTAGGGTGCGTGTGGATGAGATCACCGTGAACCTAGCATTGGTGACAGCGACGAACGTAAGTGGTGCAGTCTGCCTCCATTGTGCATGATCTTTTTCGCGAGGAGGATCCCATTCATCTGGGATCCACAAACACCTTCATGGATTTCCTACATAACCGTACGTGCCTCGGGCTGGGTCACACATTGGAGAAGAGTCTGGTTGTGAGACCGTTTGTAGAACTGTCCCCCGCTGAAGACGTAGCCGGTTGCCAGCCTTGATAGCGTACATCGATCTTGGGTGGTGGCTTCTGATGGGAACTCTCTAGTCTCCAAGAAGGTTTGTATGTCTGAATACTAGGGGCGGTCTTCTTGCTATGAGTTCTCCAGATCACCATCTGGGTACCTGGGGTCTGTATTGTTTGGTTTGTCAACCGAGGCCGGTTCTCTGTGTTGGTGGGGCGGTGGATCTAACATTTGGCCGCTCGGGGACTTCTGTAAGGTGGTAGATGTCCTCACTATAGGCCAGCTGGTGAAGTGTTGTGACTTCTATGGCTATGCTTCGACCTTCCATGACCGTTACCCACGATGCTAGGATGGCCAGAGCGTCTGCGTACGGGTTATGCTTGCGGCCGACATGCTGGAAGTGGATGAACCAAAAGTTGCTTGCTAATCATAGTACGAGTTCCTGGTGTGGTTGGAGCTTGGGGTCTCGGGTTTTCCACCTATTGAGGGTTTGAGAGATTACCTACATGGCGTCACCGAAGATGCGCAAATGGGTGACCCGAAGTTCCAATGCGAGATGTAGTCCCATGACGCAAGCCTCGTACTCTGCCTCATTGTGTGAGCATGTGAAGAGAAGCCGTTTGGCTACGGGCAGCATCCATCCTTGGGGATCCACTAGGACGACCCCCACCCCGTGTCCTTTAGTGTTGACCACTCCGTCGAAGTATAGGGTATGGGGTTCTGGCTGGTCAGGATCTGCCTGGTCTGGCTTCGGTTCGTCAATGGTGAAGACAGGCTCATCTGGGAATGAATCCTCCAATGGCTTATAATCTGGCAAGGGCTGGTATGCCAGTTGGTCGGCCATGGCTTGGGCCTTCATGGATTTCTAGGATACGTACCGGATGTCAAACTTTGCAAGGAGCATTTTCCATTTCATGCATCTCCCCACCAAGGCTGACTGGTCAAAGAGGTAGTGCAGGGGATCCAGGCAGCTAAGCGACAAAAACGGATAGACCACTAGGTAGTGTCGTAGCTTTTTCACTGTCCAAACCAATGAGAGAGTATTTTTCAATCAGCTCATACCGTTCCTCTACCTCGGTAAACTTTTTACTGAGGTAGTATATGGCCTGCTCAATTCTATAGGTGGTATCATGCTGGCCCAATACTACACCCATGGAAGAAGCCGTGACTGACATGTATAGGAAGAGCAGCTGCTTGGGATGAGGTGGCACGAGAACCGGCGGCCAGGACAACTACCGGTTGATGTGGTTGATACTCCAAGGGAGGCTCGGCAGGGAGGAGAAGATGTACAGGCCGATGAAGCGGAGGCCTAGCACCTCGAACAGGAACACATCAGAGAGTTCCACTGGCCCGGCTTGGAGGCCAAAAATGAGTTGCGACTCCACCTCTAATAGGTTGGAGTACATCTCGGATGAAGGGGGGTAGGCCCTACGTGGCGAACAGCTACTCCACCTCCGGCAGCCAGTCGAAATCAACCAGGCTCCTATACAAAACGTTCCAAAAATCTATACGCTCTCTTTCATCCGGTTATCACCCGAAAGCCCAAGGGTTTCCACAAGCAAAGCCGGCGGATGGATCGAGGTACAAAGAATTGAAAGGTGATTGTGTGAGCGCATCACCACGTAGGGTCAACGGCTCGTTGAACGGAGTTGCCACCTTATTTTTGGGTAGAAAATAGGGAAAACTGGATGGGGAAGTGTCGTTCCACCATCGAAATAATACAATCGTGAGAATAACTTGAAATCGTGTAATGCTATATGAAACATGAGAGAACTGGATACAGGGCTCAGGGTACTATTGGGGAAGGTGTTAGGCACCCCCAAACAGCCCGGGCAATCCCGGCCTCTCTCAGGCTCTAAAATGGAAAATCATGACAGTCAGCCCAACCAAACATGGCCTCATCCAGGAAGACTTTCCAGGGCATCGGGAGGAATAGCCTCATTCCTTCCAATAAAACAAGTGAAGATCAAACAATGCTAGGATTCGCATGGGATCTGGCGATAAAGGGGAGAGAGAAAGACATGGCGGTCACCCTTACGGACCATTCGACTGCAGAGCCAAAGGTCTGGTAAGATGGCCAGTTGGAACGTCAAATTTCTGGGTAAGGGTACTGGTTGCCACGTAGCGTGCTGCCTCTCCTACTGGGGACAAGAGTTCATGTACCCAATTCGGCAAGCATCAGCAAGGATGCATCCTGGCGGCCTCATCCAGGAAGCCTTTCATGAGCATCGAGAGGGCAGCTTTGCTCCTCTCGGAAAAAGGGAATTGTTGGGGTGTACTTACTCATATACCTGGACGGCCGATGTCGACAAAGATGCATGTTGACGGCCTCATCCTGGAAGCCTTTTTGAGTCATTGGCAGGGTAGTCTTACCCCTCCTAGGGATCGGGAACCGTCGGGTTGTACACGTTCGTATGCCCGAACGGCCGACACTGGCAAGGATGCATGCTAGCAGAGTCATCCTGGAAGCCTTTCTGGGGCATCGGGAGTGTAGTCTTACTCCTCCCGAAGATTGGGAATCGTCGGGTCGTAAATGCTCGTACACCCAAATGGCCAACGTCGGCAAGGATACAAACCGGTGGCATCATCCCGGAAGCCTTTCCAGGGCATCGGGAGGGTAGCATTACACCTCCAGGAGATGGGGAACCATCGGGTTGTACACGTTCATACGCTCGAACGGCCGATCCTAGCAAACATGCATGCTGGCGGCGTCATCCCGGAAGCCTTTCCGGGGCATCGGGAGGGTAGCCTTACACCTGTCGAAGATGGGGAACCGTCGGCCGATGCTGGCAAGGATGCATGCTAGTGGCGTCATCCCGGAAGCCTTTCCGGGGTGTCGAGAGGGTAGCCTTACACCTCTAGGAGAGATATGGAGAAAATGGATAAAAACACGTAAAACACATGGGGACACTGTGAGTTTCCACGTAAAAGGACCCGATAGAGTGTTGACCCCCATGCTTGAACAGAATGGTCGGGGGACCAACCGGCCTACCGCTGAAAAATCGGTGCAAAGACTCGGTAGCTGGCTCCCCTAAAACCCATATTTGAACCAAGGAACGGGGAACCAGCTGGCCTGTCGCTGGCAAACCGGTACAAAGACCCAGTAACTAGCTCTCCTAAAACCCATATTTGAACCAAGGAATGGGGAACCAACCGGCCTGTCGCCGACAAACTGGTACAAAGACCTAGTAGTCGGCTCCCCTAAAACCCATATTTGAACCAAGGAACGGGGAACCAGCCGGCCTACCATTGGCAAATCGGTACAAAGACCCGGTAACCGGCTCCCCTAAAACCCATATTTGAAACAAGGAACGGGGAACCAACCGGCTTGCCACCAGCAAATCGATACAAAGACCCTGTATCCCACTCCCCTAAAACCCATATTTGAACCAAGGAATGGGGAACCAGCCGGCCAGCCACCGGCAAACCGGTAGAAAAATCTGGCAGCCAGCTCCCAAAAACCCCCAACTAAGCCCACATGCTCACCTTTGCGGAGTGGCCGGGTGGAATCAGCCAGTATCCACCTGCCACGTAGTGGCTACCGGTTAGCTACCTAGAAAGGCAAGCAGAATCAATTAGGGAGATACGACGGGATTTAACCACTTAAATCTCACAATCAATCAATTACGAGGATTGCGTAATTAAACCGAGAATCACGCCAGCTTCCATCTTTGGGTACCCTGAAGAAGGAAGGTGACCCCTTATAAAAGAAGTAGCCTTCCACCCCATTCAGCACACTTGGACCCCTTGGAGAAGACGTCGGCCGAAAGTTCTGAAGGAGGAGAGCCGCTCGAAGCACCGACGCCCTCTTGCCGCACCGAAGCATGGACTTTCGATCCCCACCGACAACTCCCTACAGGTAAGCCCTTCTATCATCGTCGTTTTACATACGTTTCAACGACGTTTTTCTCGAACCACAACCATGCTATACCCTTCCCATGCAAGGGAAAGGTCAGAGGATGGACCTGGGTATCATTCCTTTGGAAACATGTCCGAAGGTACTGGCAACCACCCTCCCGACTAGGGGAATCCACCCAGCACAATCGAGTTCGGTTCAGTCATGACCCATTTGTCGAGTCATTTTACATGGAAACTCTGAGTTTCCCAGCGGGTTTTATGTGTTTTATCCGATTTCCACATGCTTTTTTTTCTGGGAGGCGTAAGTCTACCATCCCGATGACCCGAAAAGGTTTACGGGATGATGCCACTAGCATGCATCCTTGCCGTCGGTGGCCGTTCGGGTGTACAAACATGTATAACCCGACAATTCTCATTTTCCAGGGAGTCATAAGTCTACCCTCCTGATGCCCCCAAAAGTTTTTCAGGATGACACCACCGACATGCATCCCTGTAGGCGGCGGCCATACAGGTGTACGAAGATGTACAACCCAATAGTTTCCATTTTCCCTTGAAGTATAAGTCTACCCTCCCGATGCACCAAAAAGTTTTTCGGGACGACGCCAATGGCATGCATCCTTGCCGAGGGCGACCGTACGGGTGTACGAACACGTACAACTCAGCAGTTCTTGTTTTCCCGAGAGTCGTAAGTTTACCCTCCTGATGCCCCCAAAAGTTTTCTTGGGTGACACCACCAGCATGCATCCCTACAGGCGGCGGCCGTACAGGTGTACGAAGATGTACAACTCGATGGTTCCCGTTTTCCCTGGAGGCGTAAGTCTACCCTCCCGATGCACTAGAAATTTTTTCGGGACGACGCCAACGACATGCATCCTTACCGATGGTGGCCGTACGGGTGTACGAACACGTACAACCAGGCGATTCCCTTTTTCCCGAGAGGCGTAAGTCTACCCACACGATGCCCTGGAAAGTTTTCCGGGATCTTGCCATCGACATGCATCCATGCCGGCGGTTGCCGTACGGGTGTACGAACATGTACAACCTAGCGGTTCCTATTTTCCCAGGAGGCGTAAGTCTACCCTCTCGATGCCCCATAAAGTTTTCCAGGATGACACCACCGGCGTGCATCCTTGCTGACAGCGATCGTACGGGTGTACGAACACATACAACCCAACAGTTCCCATTTTTCCTGGAGGTGTAAGTCTACCCTCTCGATGCCCCAAAAAGTTTTTCGAGATGATGCCACCGGCAGGCATCCATGCCGGTGGCGACCATACGGGTGTACGAACATGTACAACCTAGCGGTTCTCGTTTTCCAGGGAGGCGTAAGTCTACCCTACCGATGCATTGGAAAGGTTTCTGGGATGAAGACACCGGCATGCGTCCTTGCTGGTGGAGGCTATTCGGGTGTACGAACACGTACAACTCAGCAATTCCCATTTTTTCGGGAGGTGTAAGTTTACCCTCCTGATGCCTCGGAAAGGTTTTCAGGATGACGCCACCGGCATGCATCCTTGCCGGCTCTCCTAAAACCCACATTTGCACAGATGGTTCGGGGAACCAGCCGGCCTGCCATTGGCAAACCGGTATAAAGACTCGGTAGTCGGCTCCCCAAGAACCCACATTTGCGCAGATGGTTCAGGGAACCAACCGGCCTGTGGCCGGCAAACTGGTACAAAAACCTGGCAATCGACTCCCCTAAAACCCACATTTGTGTAGATGGTTCGGGGAACCAGCTGGCCTACTGCCGGCAAATCGGTATAAAGACTCGACAATCGGCTCCCCAAAAACCCACGTTTGCGTAGATGGTTCGGGGAACTAGCCAGCCTGCCGCCGGAAAATCGGTATAAAGACCAGGCAACCGGCTAACACACATTTGAACAAAAGGGTCAGGGAATCAGTCAACTTGCCCTCGGCAAATCGGTACAAAAAACTCGATAGCTGGCTCCCGAAAAACCCCTACTTAGTCAGAAGAATCGAGGGACCAGCCGGCCCACCGTCGGTAAACCAGTAGAAAAATCTGGAAGCCGACTCCCCAAAACCCCAAACTAAGGCAACATACTCCCCTTTCATGAGGTAGCTGGGTAGAACTAACTAGCATCGCGTGATACGACGAGAGATAGAGAGATACGCCACTGGCATGCATCCTTGCCGGCGGTGGCCGTTCGGGCGTACGAACACGTACAACCTGGCGGTTCCCATTTTCCTGAGAGGCATAAGTCTACCCTCCTGACGCCTCGAAAAGATTTTCGGGGTGACGCCATCGGCACGCATCCTTGCCGGCAGTGGCCGTTCGAGCGTACGAGCAAGTACGACCCGGCAGCCGTTCGGGCGTACAAGCAAGTATGACTCGGCGGTTCCCATTTTCCCGGGAGGCGTAAGTCTACCCTCCCGATGCCCCCAAAAGTTTTTCAGGATGACACCACCGGCATGCATCCCTACAGGCGGCGGCCATACAGGTGTACGAAGACGTACAACCCAACAGTTGCCATTTTCCCCTGAAGTGTATGTCTACCCTCCCGATGCACCAGAAAGTTTTCCGGGACGATGCCAACGGCATGCATCCTTACCGATGGTGGCCGTACGGGTGTATGAACACGTACAACCAGGCGGTTCCCTTTTTCCCGAGACGCATAAGTCTACCCACACGATGCCCTGGAAAGTTTTCCGGGATCTTGCCACCGGCATGCATCCATGCCAGCGGTGGCCATACGGGTGTACGAACATGTACAACCTAGCGGTTCCCATTTTCCCAGGAGGCATAAGTCTACCCTCTCGATGCCTCGGAAAGTTTTTCGAGATGACACCACCGGCGTGCATCCTTGCCGACGGCGGCCGTACGGGTGTATGAACACGTACAACCCGACAGTTCCCGTTTTCCCTGGAGGTGTAAGTCTACCCTCTTGATGCCCCAGAAAGTTTTTCGGGATGATGCCACCGGCATGCATCCATGCCGGTGGCGGCCATACGGGTGTACGAACATGTACAACCTAGCGGTTCTCATTTTCCAGGGAGGCGTAAGTCTACCCTACCGATGCCTTGGAAAGGTTTCTGGGATGAAGACACCGGCATGCGTCCTTGCTGGTAGTGGCTATTCTGGTGTACGAACACGTACAACTCGACAATTCCCATTTTCCCGGGAGGTGTAAGTTTACCCTCCCGACGCCCCGGAAAGGTTTTCGGGATGACGCCACCGGCATGCATCCTTGCCGGTGGTGGCCATTCGGGTGTATGAGCAAGTACGACTCAACGATTCCCATTTTCCCGGGAGGCATAAGTCTCCCCTCCCGATGCCCCAGAAAGATTTCTGGGATGACACCACCGACATACATCCTTGCCAGCGGTGGCCGTTCGGGTGTATGAACATGTATAGCTTGGCAGTTCTCATTTTTTCGGGAGGTGTAAGTCTACCCTCCCGTTGCCTCGGAAAGATTTCTGGGATGACGCCACCAGCATGCATCCATGCCGGTGGTGGCTGCTCAGGTGTATGAACGTACAACCCGACGGTTCCCGATTTCCACGAGGAGCAAAGATGCCCTCCCGATGCCCCGAAGAAGCTTCCGGGATGAGGCCAAGCAGGAACGTGAATTCTCTTCTCCAGTCAGGGAGGGGGGATGTGATGTGGCAGTCGGTGTTTTTACTCGGAAATCTGGCTTTCCAGCTGGCCATCTTACCAGACCTTCGGCTCTTCAGCCGAACGGTCCGTAATGGTGACTGCCGTATCCTTCTCTCTCCCGTTTATCATCGGACCCCATGCGAATCATTGCATTGGTCAACCCTCACTTGTTTTCACCAGAAGGGACAAGGTTATTCCTCCCGATGCCCTGGAAAGTTTTTCAGGATGCGGCCTTGTGTGGCTAGACTAACTGTCGTGGTTTTCCGTTTTTAGAGCCAAAGAGAGGCCAAGATTGCCCAGGCTATCTGGGGGTGCCTAACACCTTCCCCAATAGTACCCTAAGCCCTATATCTAGTTCTCTCATGTTACACGATTTTACGTGATTCCCGTGGTTTTATCGTCTCAATGGTGGAAGGACACTTTCCCATCCGATTTTCCTTGTTTTCTACCCAAAAATAAGGTGGCGACTCTGTTCAACGAGCCATCCGCCCCACGTGGTGATGTGCTCACGCAAACACCTTTCAATTCTCTGTACCTCAGCCCATCTGCCGACGGGGCCGGCGGAAACCCATGGGCTTCCGAGTGATAGCCGGATGAAAGAGAGGGTACAGATTTTTGGCGACTCCACTGGTGAGACTCACTGCGTTTTGTCAATTAAGTGACTTAAACTCTCGCTCGTATGGCTCTTTTATAGTCAGTCTTTTATTTTCTTCGTTAGGATTTTTTTTTTAACATATTTGTCGCATTTGCTAAACGAAGCCGCTTTCAAATGCATTGAATCATATCACCCTTCTTCAGCATCCCTATAGGTCTTTACAGACCCCTATAGATTCTCCAAGTAGAGTCTCCTTGCAGACCTCTACAGTTTGCAAGTTTCGGACCCCACTGGCTCCCACTGGCTCCCCCTGGCATCTAGATCATCCCCTTCCATCACTTCAGCCACTTCTGTGCTACTGTCCGTGGTCTTCGGCCTGCCACCGCCTGTCGTCACTCGGACGAACTTCACCCAGCCTGTCATCGTGCCTGTTGGAGCCACGAACCAACCAAGGGTGCCGGACCTATCTACGGCCGTGGCCTTCAACAATGCCACAGTGCATCCTGCGCCGCCCGCTCCCCCAGCCACTGAAACCGAAAGGTAACAGGCCAGCTCCCGCACGGAACACCGGCTCATCCTACCAGCCGCCCTCAAACACCGAGGGCATAGGAGGGGCTGACGCTTTCCTGCCACCTCGATAGGGACACTTCAAGCAGACCCTCTTGGCTCACCAGTTGGCACGCTACCAACAGCAAGGGATTGGCTCAGTAATCCCACCCAAGCCAACCATCTGTGTCCCGAAGAGGCCGCACACCGAAGTGTATGATGTCGTCACCACTCCTGTTGCAGGCCCATTCTTCCAGCTGCCACTCCAGCCGGCAGCCACCACTGCTACCGCCCCGGTGCCCGACCTGCAAGGGCAACTATTGCAAAGGATAACCGAACTGGAGGCGTCCTTCCAGAACATGAAGTTCGATCCACCGAAACCCTCCTGTGCCTTCCATAATCTCTATTTATATCCTGAGGCAATGCTCCCTCCCGACTTCAAGATGCCCAAACTTGTTAAATACAATGGGCATGGGGACCCTCGCGCACACCTTCAGGCCTTCTGTGGAGACATGGTGGCACTGCAACATGAGGAGAAGCTCCTCGTCCGGCTATTCCAGAAATCTCTCCAAGGACCTACGCTTTCTTGGTACATGTCCTTGGATTTAATGAAGATCTACACCTGGGAACAGCTGGCGTACATGTTTCAGGAATAGTACGCGTACAACTTAGACCTGGCACCAAAGTTGGAAGATCTCTGTTGCCTCTGCTAATGTGAGAATGAACCGTTCAGTGGCTACGTCGGCAGGTGGCGGGCCCTGGCATCCCAAATCCGAAACACCGCTGAAACACCAGCGCCACTCCAAACTCGCTTGGCAAAGCAGCAATTCGTGCCTGTGACCGGGCCGTCCCCTCCAGCCGCACTCACTCTCCAATAGCATAAAGGCAAGGAGGTGATCGTCTCTCCCACTCCATCCTCACAACAGCCGACCACATGTACGGCTATAACAGGTCTAGCCAGGTATATCAACCAAAGTCGTGCCCTGGAGGGATCTCCATCCCGGAAGTGCCAGGCCAGATGTCAACCGATAGTCATCAACTGGCTGCTGCCTTGTTAGTACCGGCTACTGCCTCATCAGCACTGGCCGCCCAACCACTACCACTCCCGAACCTATCAATCCAGCTGCAAGGAATACTAGTGGACATCTCCCAGTGGGACCTGCTCTAGTCCTCTACCGAGCACCAGGAAACCCTCCTCAAGGCACTACAGGTGGCAAAGGTGAACCAAGGTCTCGCTCCCAGAGCCATAGAAGGAATGGTGGCCACAGTGACGGCCCCGTCCTTTGTCTATTTCTCAGATTTAGACCTCTCACCAGTTGAGATCGACCATAACTTGTCCTTGTACATCCGGGTACAATACAAGGACCTCTGCAACCCCATGGTCATGATCAATGATGGATCCAGGCTAAACTTGTGCCTGCTACAAGTCCTGCACAAGTTGGGGATCAAAGAACAAGACTTGCTCCCCACCGACTGGGTGATGAGAGGATTCGATGGCACTCTTCGTGAAGCCAAAGGTGAGGTCGTCCTTCCCCTCGTCATCGGAGCAACAGCCTTCAAGGTTCCTGTGCATGTAGTAGACATTCCCCCGAGCTACAATCTCATCCTGGGCCATCCATTTCTCCACCAAAACTCCATCGTACCTTCCACTCTTCATAGGATGCTTAAGTTCCTATGGAAAGGGGAGGTCATCATCATACTGGCAGAGAATTACTACCACCCAGGACAATCTGTAGCTGCTGTAGCACCTTCCGGGTCATAACAACCAACGCCAAAATCGGCTACCACCTCATCACCGGGTCTCCAGAACTCAACCGCCTTCGACTATTTGTCTAAATGCATGGAACCCTAGGAGGACAACCCGCAGCCAAGCCAGGAGCCAAACGACAGTCTACTGCAACTATTCGGAGAATCCCCAGTATGCACTAGGGATCCAATCCTTCACCAACCTCCCTCGCCATCGCCCATTCTACCGGGAGGAACTTTGGAAATGGACGTTGCGTCCGATTGGTTTGTACAGGGAAAGGAGACGACAAAGTGCGCTCCTTCCCCCTCTCCTTCAACCTAGCACTGCAACACCCACCTAATGACCTAGGTGGGGACACTCCAGGCTTGCAGGTCATCAACGTCAAGAGGCAAGCCTGATGGCTTCCAGGCGACTCACGCCGGAACCCACTCCTTCAACAATAGGGCTTGGCATCCCACGCACAAGTGTGCCGGCAGCTGCGTCCTCAGCAGCCACTGACTTAGCAACCCGACCAAGTGAACCGGGGCTTGGCAATCATACCAAGTCTCTCGCTCGGCACAGCAGACAACTGATCCTCCAGGCACCAGTCAGATCAGCTGGAAACCGTCCACCCTCAACAGGGGCAACACATCATGGAGTCGGAATAGCCAGCCTACTCAGTCTGGGCAACATCTTCCACAAGCAGAATATTGGACAACATCACGGGGCAGAACTAGGGGCATTCTACCCCTCCACCATAGTCACACAAACAAGTGAATGTGAACAGTCTGCTACATTTTCATCTGGGACTCCATCCGGTTTCCGCTTCCTATCCACCAGGCAGCCGGTTCCTCCCACCGAGATAGAACTAGGGGCGTTCTGCCCCTCATCCTCCTTGAACGCTCGGTGGCCAGAACAACGGATGGAGCCCAACAGCATGACACCTCAATTAAACGAGTATGGAAAATCCACCACCGTCTCCTTTGAAGCACTCCCGAGGTTCATAGCTACCTTGAACAGGCAGCCGGTCCACCTACCCGACACCCAGCTGAAAGACCACAGACACCGCTCCTGCCAGATCCATCATCCAATGCCCTTTCAGCTCAAGGGTCAATAAGCCATGGAAGACATTGACGATCCTTATCAAGAGTCTGAAGAAGAGGGCTCGTGGGTTCAACCACCCGAATCTACCAGCATAACATCTACTAACAAAATCGAACTTGTAAACCTTGGGAATGAACAGAGGTGCCTGAGCCCTACCGTCAACAACTCCTCGCGCTCCTACGAGAATTCATGGAAGTGTTCACATGGGATTATGAAGGCATGCCCAGTTTGGATGAACAGGTAGTAGTCCACCGACACCCCTCAAATCGAGAGCCCAACCTGTGAAGCAAAAAGCTCGGCGAATGAGACAGGAATGGGCCCAGAAGCTGAAGGAAGAAGTCCACAAACAGTTGAATGTCTGATTCCTCTTGCCTGTCTTCTACCTAGAATGGGTGGCAAACATGGTACCTGTCCCAAAGAAAGACGGACGAGTACGCATGTGTGTCGACTATTGGGACCTCAACAAAGCTAGCCCCAAGGACGACTTCCCACTACCACACATAGATGTCTTGGTAGATGACGCCGCCAAGTATGGGGTGTATTCCTTCATGGACAAATTCTCTGGATACAATCAAATCCTCATGGCAGAAGAAGACAAGGAGAAGACCACATTCACAACCCCTTGGGGGGTCTTCTGTTACAGGGTGATGCCATTCGAGCTCAAAAATGCTGGTGCTACTTATCAAAGAGCCATCACCACCCTCTTCCATGACATGATGCACAAAGAAGTCGAAGTCTATGTCGATGATATGGTAGTAAAGGCGCACACTCATCAGCAGCACCTCAAACACTTAAGAAGATTGTTTGAGCACCTAAAGAAGTACAAGCTCAGGTTAAACCCGTCGAAATCAACATTCAGGGCCACCACCGAAAAACTCCTCAACTTCGTCATCAGCAAATAGGGAATTGAGGTAGATCTCAAAAAAGCAAAGGCAATCTTAGATATGCCTCACCCACAGACGGAACAACAGATCCAGAGCTTGTTGGGAAGGGTACAGTACATCGAGCACTTCATCTCGCACCTTATGCCGATTTACGAGCCCTTCTTCAAGTTGTTGAAGAAAAATGCCAGCTTCACGTGGACAACAGAATGCCAAGTCGCCTTCGACCACATCAAGGGGCAACTATCCCGGCCACCAGTTCTCATACCGCCTCATCCTAGGCGACCACTCTTCCTATACATGTCGGTCACAACTTCCCCCATGGGCGCAGTGCTGGGCCAGCATGATACCACCGACAGAATCGAGTAGGCCATATACTACCTTAGTAAAAAGTTTACCGAGGTAGAGGAACGGTATGAGCTGATTGAAAAGTACTGTCTCTCGTCGGTCTGGACGGTGAAGAAACTGCGACACTACCTAGTGGTCTACCCAGTTTTGTTGCTTAGTCACCTAGATACCCTATGCTACCTCTTCGACCAGTCGGCCTTGGTAGGCAAGTGCGTGAAATGGCAAATGCTCCTCGTAGAGTTCGCCATCCAGTATGTATCCCAGAAATCCATGAAGGCCCAAGCCATGGCCGACCAGCTGGCACACCAACCCTTGCTAGATTACCAGCCATTAGAGGATTCCTTCCCAGATGAGCCCGTCTTCGCCATCAACGAGCCAGATCCAGACCAATCGGATCTGGACCAGTTGGGTCCTGTCCAGCCAGAACCCCATACCTTATACTTTGACGGAGCGGTCAACACTAAAGGCCGCGGGGTAGGGGTCGTCCTAGTAGATCCCCAAGGATGGATGCTGCCCGTAGCCAAGCTGCTTCTCTTCACATGCTTGCACAACGAGGCAGAATACGAGGCTTGCATCATGGGGCTGTGACTAGCGCTAGAACTCCGGGTCACCCACCTATGCGTATTCGACGACGCCATGCTGGTAATCTCTCAAACCCACAACAAGTGGAAGACCTGAGACCCCAAGCTCCAACCATACCAAGAACTCACACTAAAATTAGCAAACAACTTCTGGTTCATCCACTTCAAACACGTTGGCCGCAAGCATAACCTGTATGCAGATGCTCTGGCCATCCTAGCATCATGGGTCAAAGCATAGCCATAGAAGTCACAACACTTCACTAGCCGGCCTACAGTGAAAACATCTACCGCCTCACAGAAGTCCCTGAGCAGGCAGACATTAGACCATTGACTTTGCATCCAGCTAGCCGCCCCAGCAACCGGCAAATTGCCGACCAATACAAAGAACCGGTCCCAGTCAACAAACCAAACAATGCAGACTCTAGGACCCCAGACGGTGAGCTGGAAAACTCACGACAAGAAAGCCACCCCTAGTATTCAGACATACAAACCTTCTTGGAGACCGGAGAGTTCCCATCAGAGGCTACCACCCAAGACAGACGTACGTTGTCAAGACTGGCAGCCGGCTACATCTTCAGCGGGGGACAGCTCTACAAAAGATCTCACAACCAGACTCTTCTCCGGTGCGTAACCTTGCCCGAGGCACGTACGGTTATGTTGGAAATCCATGAAGGTGTCTGTGGATCCCACATGAACGAGATCCTCCTGGCGAAAAAGATCATGCTCCAAGGCTACTACTAGAGCACAATGGAGGCAAACTACACCATGTACGTTCGTCGCTGTCACCAGTGCCAAGTACATGGGAACCTCATCCACACGGCCCCCGTGGAATTATACAACATGGCTTCCCCTTGGCCATTCTCTATGTGGGCCTTGGACGTGGTAGGCTAGGTCAAGCTGACAGCCACCAATGGACACCGATATATACTGGTGGCACGGATTGTCAAAAAGATGGTCTGAACACACAAAGATTGGCACAACCACCTCTCGTACGCACTCTGGGCCTACCGGACATCCCTACGGACAACCACCGGAGCAACACCATACACGCTGGTATACGGGTTTGAAGCAGTGTTTCCAGTGGAGGTAGAACTCCCGTCCCTTCCCATCCTCAAAGAAGTAGCAGACTCTGTTGACCAGTGGTCAGAATCGCGCCTGTTGTAGCTCGACCTCCTGGACGAGAGAAGATTGAGAGCATTGGACCATGCCCAAACTTATCAAAGAAAGATGGCGAGGGCTTACAACAAGAAATTTCGTCCCCAGCTCCTCACGCCTGGTGATTTAGTCCTTCGTGCCGTCTTCCCAATAGGTTCCACAGGAAAATTCTCCCCAAATTGGTGCGGCCCATACGTCATCACCAAGATCCTCAGCGGGGGGGCCATTTACCTTTTTGATGAAGCCACCCAACAAGAGTTTGGCCTGGTCAATCTGTCACAACTGAAGAAGTTCTACCCGTAGACAACTCGACCGGGGACCATAGCGGCTGCTGCCTCCAAACCAACCGACCGTCAACTTCTTATACCGGCTCATGAAAGCCATGAAGGATGAACTCAATCGGGGATTGTCACGGCTGCTACCTTTAGAAAGGCTGGATGCCAGCTTCTCGGACCAGCTCCCTGCAGCACAAAACAACCAACTTCTTCTGGGGGTCGTACCCGGCCACCGGCACTTCCAATCGGAAACCCGTCCATCTCCTCCAGAAGACCTGCACTTTGGGGTAGAACTAGGGCCATTCTACCCCTCCGTTCCATTTTTGTGCACTCAGTAGTCGCCAAGGGTGAGACGCAATAGGCCAGTTCCCCACAAGCTGACCAAGAGGCCAGCTCCCTAGGAAGACAAACTCAATCGGGGATCACTGCGGCCGCCGCCTTCAGACAGGCCGGCCACCAACTCCTTAGACCAACTCCCCACCAGCCGACTAAGAGGCCAATTCCCTATGGCCATGTGGGATAAGCACGAACGGGGCTCACCACGGCCGCTGCCTTCAGACAAGCCGGCGACCAATGTGTCCATCCGACTCTCCACCGACTGACCGAGAGGTCAGGTCCAGACAGGTACACTCCTTTCTTCGGTGAATTCCCTCTTATGACTCACATGTCACACGACGCACACATGATGCGCACATGATAAGCAGGTCCAACTCTTTAGTCATCCAGCCTTGTCCATATTGGAAAGGAAGAGGGTCGGCAAAACTAGCCAAAACTTCACCCTACATGTTTGTGTATGTTCCGGGTCACAACCCATCGGAACATCCCCTCAGTCTCAGAACCATGAAACAACCGGCTCACCATTCGCCAGAAGAAACACCAGGAAGTCAGGAAACGACCCGGCCATCATCCACAGCCTATCGCCCAATACTTACACGCTCCACCGTCCAACCGGCCCACCACTAACTGCCACCTCTGACTTACCTGGCAGCCGCATCCACAACCGGCGGTGAGAATGGTTTGCAGCAGCAGGCGGCACATTCGACTCAAGAAGTGCTATCCAAACCTCTGGGACGAACTACCGACCCCAGGAGTGACACCAACTACATCCAGATTTCTACATCGAAAACCTGAGCGCCCATCTTGTTTAACTCTGATGGCACAAAGATGGAACAGGGTGAGTAATCCAGGTTCATCCTTATCCCCATGGTCTTTGCTGATTCTGAGTGGTTATGAGATAACGACGGGAGATCACTTCTCCCCTCGAATGAGTATCCAACCTCCCATTTTTTTACCTAGCCCGAGTGCCACCCGACAATGAGGGAGATCACAACCTTCGGCTCCCTCTAGGTAAGGTATTCCCCCTTGGTACACCTGCCGCGACAACGTTGGGTTGTTTTACTTGCCAACAGCACGTGGGGAGGGCTAGTAGCATTCTTTTATTCAGTTTTCTTATCTTCTATTTTGTAATAGAAAAGAAAAAAAAAAGAGAAGAAGAAAAGTCAGTGGCTAGAATCCTTCTTCAATAGAAAAGAAGAGAGAAAAGAAAAAAAAACAAAAAAAAAACAAAACAAAACAAAGAGAGAAAGAAAAAAAAAGAGAAACGGGAAACTTGACAAGATGTCATGCGAAAGAAGAAGGGGGCTGCTGGGTAAATCAGCCGGCTGTCGCCACCAATACCCAAGGATGATCGACTCCTTAACACTAACCACTCCTCACAGGAACGAACAAGGCCCCCACGCCACACCGAACTTAGGCAACTTAACGCCGCAACAAGGATTAGTGCTAAACAAAACGTTATGCAGGAGAAAGAAGGGCCGCCGGATAAACTAGCCGACAGCTGGCTCCCCAAACCCATACTTAGATGTATGGATTGAGTGGCTAGCCGGCCCACTGCCGGCAATCCGGTAAGAACTCCTGGCAGCCGGCTCCCAGAAACCCATACTTAGACGTATGGATCGGGTGGCTAGCCAGCCCGTCGCCGGCAATCCGGTAAGAAGACCCAGTAGCCGGCTCCTAGATTCACACCATGGTACGCGAGGCTAATCCTCGTCACTAGTCCTCCGAGAGTCGAACCTCCGAGGCTCGAACCTCCAGGGGTCGAGTCTCAGACGGTCCCACCTCCGCTGCTCCCATGCTTCCTCCCGACGCTCCATCCGCTCCACCAGGCGAATCAACCGGTCCTCGTGGCTCAATAGCCGGATTTGGACTTCATCCCGGGCATTGAGACACTCCACCGCTGTGCACAAGCAGTCGACGAGAACTAGGTCCGAGGAAGACCTACCGACAGACAAAACTAGAGAAGCAGTAGTAGAAGCAGTGGGCCGGCGCCCGGTTGACTACCCACCGGACGACGAGCTGGCCCACTTCGAGGCGAGCCTCTCGTAACGGCCCAGGCGAGCCTTCGAAGTGATGGGTCTGGTCTGGAGCGGGACTTTCAGCTGGCTACTGGTTGAAACATGCAGGAAACTGGCCGGCTGCCCATTGAAACACGCAGGAAGCCAGCCGGCTACCGGTTGAAACACGTAGGAAGACAGCTAGCTCCACCATCGCCTCCTCGAACAGCAACTGGCTGGGAGGCCACTGGCCCGGGACTTTACCCCCTCTTTATAGGAAATTCATCACCTAGATTTCGGCTAGCCAAGGCGACAATTGGTTTAGAAACTGATTGCACAAAAATCGAGAAAGCTAAAACGATTCCTAACAACTTTAAAAGGTATGATCATGGCATGGAAATTGAGAAAGTTGCATGGAAACTGAAAAAGATGAACGAAAATCGAAAAAGCTGTAGGAAGCACGTGAAGCATTCACGTCACCTGCCGGCTACCGACTCCTGCAAGGCGGCAACTACGTAACCAGCCAGCCAGAAGGTAAAATCACAAAAAGTGCGACGTGACCATTCACTGCATCAACCGCAGCTTTTGAAAAAGCAAGCACATGAAGCATTCACGTCACTTGCTAGTTGCCAGCTCCCGCAAGGTGGTAGCCACGTAACCAGCCGACCAGAAGGTAAAATCACAAAAAGTGCGACGTGACCATTCATTGCATCAACCGTAGCTTTTGAAAAAGCAAGCACATGAAGCGTTCACGTCACTTGCCAGTTTCCGGCTCTTGCAAGGCGGCAGCCGCGTAACCAGCAGGCCAGTAGGTGAAATCACAAAGGTACGACGTGACTTTTCACTGCACCAACTGTAGCTTTTGAAAAAGCAGGCACGTGAAGCGTTCACGTCACCTCCCGATTGCCGACTGCCGCGTAACCAGCCGGCCAGAAGGTAAAATCACAAAAAGTACGATGTGACTATTCACTGCATCGACAGCTTTCGAAAAAGTGAGCACGTGAAGCCTTGAGGTCACATCTCGGTTGTTGGCTCCCACAAGGTGGTCGCTGTGTAACCGACCAGCTAAGAGCTAAGACATAGGAAAGTACAACACGACGTCGACACTAGCTTTCGGACACAGCATGCAAACACTTTCCACCTCATAACCCGGTTGCCGGCACCCACAAGGTGGCTGCCGTACAACCAACCGGCTAGCATCAATGGCTTCTCTCGGTTAGGTGACCAAGAGTGTAAGCCCAACTTTGTTTCAGGACCAGCGATAGATGATTCACAAAGTGTGAAATCTCGAGTGGCTTACCACTCACGCATGGGGGGTCGTTCAACCCTAAGACGTCGATTTCCTTCCACCAAGGTCATACAACCTTGCCTAGGGAGGGGCATTCTGTTGAACCCCATGCTTGAACAGAAGGGTCGGGGGACCAACTGGCCTACCGCCGGCAAACTGGTGCAAAGACTGGTAGCCGGCTCCCCTGAAACCCATATTTGAACCAAGGAATGGGGAACCAGCTGGCCTGCCACCGGCAAACTGGTACAAAGACCCGTTAACCGGCTCCCGTAAAACCCATATTTGAACCAAGGAACGGGGAACTAGCCGGCCTGCCGTCGCAAATTGATACAAAGACCCGGTAACTGGCTCCCCTAAAACCCATATTTGAACCAAGGAATGGTGAACTAGCCGGCCTACCGTCGGCAAACCAATACAAAGACCCAATAACCTGCTCGCCTAAAACCCATATTTGAACCAAGGAATGGGGAACCAGCCAGCCTACCGCTGGCAAACTGGTACAAAGACCCGGTAGCCAGCTCCCCTAAAACCCATATTTGATCCAAGAAACGGGGAACCAGCCGGCCAGCCGCCGGAAAACCGGTAGAAAAATCTGGCAGTCGGCTCCCAAAAACCCCCAACCAAGCCCACATGCTCACCTTTGCGGAGTGGCCGGGTGGAACCGACCGGTATCCACCAGCCACGTAGCGACTGCCAGTTAGCTACCCAGGAAGGCAAGCTGAATCAATTAGGGAAATATGACAGGATTTAACCACTTAAATCTCACAATCAATCAATTACGCGGACCATGTAATTAAATTGAGATTCACACTGGCTTCCATATTTGGGTACCCCGAAGAAGGAAGGCGACCCCTTATAAGAGAAGTGGCCTTCCACCCCATTCAGCACGCTTGGACCCCTTGGAGAAGACGTCAACCAGAAGTTCTGAAGGAGGAGAGCCGCTCGGAGCCTCGATGCCCTCTTGCCGCACTGGAGCAAGGACTTCCGATCCCTGCCGATGACTCCCTACAGGTAAGCCCTTCCGTCGTCGTCGTTTTATGTACGTTTCAATGACGTTTTTCTCAAACCCTGACCATGCTATACCCTTCCCATGCAAGGGAAAGGTCGGAGGACGGACCTGGGTATCATTCCTTTGAAAACACGTCCGAAGGTAATAGCAGCCGCCCTCCCAGCTGGGTGAATCCACCAGGCACGGTCGAGTTCTGTTCGATCGTGACCCTTCCGTCAGGTCCTTTTACGTGGAAACTCTAAGTTTCCCAGCGGGTTTTATGTATTTTATCTGATTTCCGCATGCTTTCTTTTCCAGGAGGCGTAAGTCCACCATCCCGATGCCCTGGAAAGGTTTCCGGGATGATGCCACTAGCATGCATCCTTGCCGGCAGTGGTTGTTCGGGTGTACGAATACATACAACCCGGTGGTTCCCATTTTCCCAGGAGGCGTAAGTCTACCCTCCCGATGTCCTGGAAAGATTTTCGAGATGACGCCACCGGCATACATCCTTGCCGACGACAGCCGTTTGGGTGTATGAACAAGTATAGCTCGGCGGTTCCCGTTTTTCTGGGAGGTGTAAGTCTACCCTCCCGATGCCCCGGAAAGATTTCCGGGATGATGCCACCGGCATGCATCCTTGTCGACAGCGACCACTTGGGTGTACGAACTTACGACCCGACGGTTCCCAATTTCCGGGAGGAGCAAAGATGCCCTACTGATGCCCCGAAGAAGCTTTCGGGATGTAGTCGCCAGCATGCATCCGTGCCGGCCTTGGCCAAGCAGGAACGTGAATTCTTGTCTCCAGTCAAGGAAGGGGGGATGTGACATGGCAATCGGTGTTTTTACCTAGAAATCTGGGTTCCAGCCGGCCATCTTACCAGACCTTCGGCTCTTCAACCGAACGGTCCGTAATGGTGACCGCCGTATCCTTCTCTCTCCCATTTATCATCGGACCCCATGTGAATCATTGCATTGGTCGACCCTCACTTGTTTTCACCGGAAGGGACAAGGTTATTCCACCCGATGCCTTGGAAAGTTTTCCAAGATGAGGCCATGTGTGGCCGGGCTGACTATCGTGGTTTTCCGTGTTTTGAGCCAGAGAGAGGCCGGGATTGCCCAGGCTGTCTGGGGGTGCCTAACACCTTCCCCAACAGTACCCTGAGCCCCATATCTAGTTCTCTCATGTTACACGATTTTACGTGATTCCCGTGGTTTTATTGTCTTGATGGTGGAAGGACACTTTCCCATCCGGTTTTCCTTATTTTCTACCCAAAAATAAGGTGGCGACTCCATTCAACGAGCCATGCGCCCCACGTGGTGATGCACTCACACAAACACCTTTCAATTCTCTGTACCTCGGCCCATCCGCCAGTGGGGCCGACGAAAACCCATGGGCTTCCGGGTGATAGTCGGATGGAAGAGAGGGTACACAGAGGGGTCGTGACCGAACTGAACTCGACCATACCAGGTGGATTCACCCAGCCAGGAGGGAGGCCGTCGGTACCTTCGGAAGTGTCTCCGAAGGAATGACACCCAGGCATGTCCCTCGACCTTTCCCTTGCGTGGGGAAGGTCAGCGTGGTCGGGGCTAGAGAAAATAGAGCTAAATCATACGTAAAACAACGAGGAAGGAGGGGCTTACCTATAGGGAGTCGTCAGCGGTGATCGAAAGTCCTTGCTCCAGTTTGGCGAGAGGGCGTCGGGGCTCTGAGCAGCTCTTCTCCTTTAGAACCTTCAGCATCCAAACCAATGCCTTTTGAAAGGGATCCAAGCGTGCCTCTTCCAAAAAGTGTGGAAAACCTACCTAGATGGGGTGGAAGGCCCTCTTTTTATAAGGGATTACCTTCCTTCTTTAGGGGGATCCAAAGATGGAACCCGGCGTATGTCTCGGCTCAATCACGCGGTCGGCGTGATTGATTGATTACAAGATTTAAGTGATTAAATCTCATCATATCTTTCTAATTGATTCGGCTTGCCTTTTCAGGTAGCTAACTGGCAGTCGCCTCGTGATAGGTGGATACCGGTTGGTTGGGATCAGGATTCGTGAGGAGTTTTCAGTTGGTGATTCAGGAGAAACAGTTGTAGTGGATAGCCAGAGCTTTGCACCGGCTAGGAGTTCGGCTGCCGCGTGTTTATCCCAGAGGACGGACTATGCACATGAACAACAATGTGCGGCCATCTCCCATGACCGTTGTGGCAACCACGCCACCACCATACCAGCCGCAACAAGTATACGCTCCAGCCTAGGAGTACCATCCACCGGCAATCACCCCGGTTCAGCAGCCGATCTACACCACCCAAGTGGCCCCGAATCAACAGCCCTGGAGGCCGAAGGCTCCACCACCAGTAGCTGCACTCGAGCCACTGGCTCGCTGGCAATGGCAGGCAACACCCTCGATGTCGTCTCGGCAAAGGAACCAGGGGCAAAATGGTGGTCAGACAAGCGTCAACCAATAGCGCCCTGGTCAACAGCAACAGCATGAACCACGCCAACCACCCCCGCAGCCACAGTAGCCACGCATAACGGAATACACGCCACTCTCAGAATCACTGAGCCAGGTATTCCGTAGGGCCTAGGCGCTGCTCACGCTCCCTCCTGTCAAACCACCCCCGGCTGTTCTTCCCGCCTGGTACAATTCGTAGCAGTACTGCGAATATCACAGGACTACTGGCCATGCAACAAACCATTGCCAGATGTTGAGATAAGCTATCTAGCAGCTTATCAACTCGGGTACCATTGAGCTTCAACTGTCTCCCATATCTCCCAAGCTGAGCCAGCATACCTTCCCAAATCATACAGGAAACTCCCAGGTGAGCACTATCTTCTTGGTTGCCCGAAGGAGGCATCCGCTCGAAGGGTTCCAGTGTATGCAACCGATCTCCGCCTGTCCAACTAGGCACGGACAAGGGACAAAGAGATCCCTCCCTTCGGCACGGCCGCTTGAAGCCGGGGTCCCCTAGTTGAACCCGGGGTCCCCTGGTTGAACCCGGTCAACCTCATCCGTCCAGCCAACCACCCACCGACACTTGAAGAACTCCAACCATACTACCAACAACTCCAGTCCTCCATCCTCACAATCAACAGCCACCGGAGGAGGAGGAAGTCTTCAAGGCCTACACCGCAACAGGCGCCATCTCCATCTTCAGGAAAACTCTTCGTCCAAGTGGCACTTGCGGCTACCGCGTCAATGGAACCGGTTGCCGCATTAATGGAGCCAGCCACTGGGACAACCATACCGGCTCAACCCAAGGTAATTCTCTACTCACCAGCCGCCCCAGTCAGAACGATCATCCCTGCGGTGCCTCCAATCCCCAAGGCCTCAACCGCTAGCTTTACTTCCCTGGCCGGCACTCCAGCCAGCACAGTCTCTCTAGCGGCTGCAACACCGGCGCCAGTCCAAGCCCACCTGGCAAAGCAACAATTCACGCCTATGACTGGGCCATCCCCTCCAGCCGCACTCACTTTCGAACAACACAAAGGCAAGGAGGTAGTCATCTCACAACAACCGTCCACATGTATGGCTATAACCAAGTCCAGCCAGGTATATCAACCAAAGCCACACCTTGGAGGGATCTCCATCCCAGGAGTACCAGGCCAGACATCAACCGGTAGCCATCAACTGGCTACCGCCTCGTCAATACCAGTAGCTACCTCTTCAGCATCGGCCGCCCAGTCACGGCCACCCCCGAACCTGTCAATCCAGCTGCACGGGATATAGGCAGATATCTCACTATGGGATCTACTCTGCTCCTCTACCGAGCACTGGGAAACACTCCTCAAAGCATTACAGGTGGCGAAGGTGAACGAAGGTCTCGCTCCCAGGGCCATAGAAGGAATGGTGGCCACAGTAACAGTCCCCTCCATCATCTATTTCTCAGATTTAGACCTCTCACCGGCCGGGACTGACCATAACCTGTCCTTGTACATCCGGGTACAATAAAAGGACCTCTGCATCCCCATGGTCATGATCGACGACGGATCTGGGCTAAACCTATGCCCACTATAAGTCCTGCACAAGCTGGGGATTAAAGAACAAGACTTGCTCCCCACCGACTAGGTGATGAGAGGATTCGACGACACTCTTCATGAAGCCAAAGGTGAGGTTGTCCTTCCCCTGGTCATCAGACCGGTAGCCTTCGAGGTTCCCGTGCATGTGGTGGACATCCCACCAAGCTACAATCTCATCCTAGGCTGCCCATTTCTCCACCAGAACTCCATCATACCTTCCACTCTTCATAGGATGCTTAAGTTCCTATGGAAGGGGGAGGTCATCGTCATACTAGTGGAGAATTACTACCACCCAAGACAATCTGTGGCTGTCGTGGCGCCTTCCGGGTTGCAACACTCGATGCCGGAACCAGCTGCCACCTCACCACAAGGTCTCTAGAACCCAAATGCCTACGACTATTTGTCCAGGCGCATGGAGCCCTGGGAGGACAACCCACAGCCAGACCAAGAGCCAGAGGATGGTCTGCTGCGACTATTTAGAGAATCTCCGGTATGCACTAGGGATCCAACCCTTCACCAACCTCCCTTGCCATCGCCCATCCTACAAGGAGGAACTTTGGAAACGAACGTTGCGTTCGACTGGTTTGTACAGGGAAAGGAGACGACAAGGTGCGCTCCTTCCCCCTCTCCTTCAACCTAGCACCACAACACCCACCTAATGACCTAGGTGGGGACACTCCAGGCTTGCAGGTCATCAACGTCAAGAGGCAAGCCTGATGGCTTCCAGGTGACTCATGCCGGAACCCGTTCCTCCAACAACAGGGGTTGGATTCCATGCACAAGTGCGTCGGCAGCTGCATCCTTAACAGCCACTAACTTGGCAACCCAATCAAGTCAACCGAAACTTGGCAATCATACCAAGTATCTCATTCAGCACAACGGACAACCAATCCAGGCACCGATCCGATCAATCGAAAACCGCCAACTCTTAACAGGGGCGCCGCATCATGGAGTCGGGACAGCCAGCCTACCCAGTCTAGGCGACATCTTCCACAAGCAGAGTATTGGCCAACATTCTGGCACAGAACTAGGGGCATTCTGCCCCTCTTCTCGAGTAGGCGAACGAGATCGGTCTACTGCATTTTCGTTTGGGACTCCATCTGGTTTCCACCTCTCATCCACCTGGCAGCTAGTTCCTCCCACTGGGGTAGAACTAGGGGCATTCTGCCCCTCACCCTCCTTGGATGCTTGGCGGCCAGAGCAATAGATAGAACCCAATGGCACGACACCTCAAGTAGACGGGTACGGCAAGTCCACCGTCGTCTCCTCTGAAGCACTTCTGAGGTTCACCACTACCTCGAACCGACAACCGGTTCGCCTACCCGGCACCCAACTGGAAAACCACGGGCACCGCTCCCACTAGATCCATCATCTGACGCCCTTTCAGCTCGAGGGTCAGCAAGCCGTGAGAGACATTAACGGTCCCTACCTGCAAAATCAAGAATCCGAAGAGGAAGGCCCGTGGGTCCAACCACCCGAGTCTACCAGTATAGCATCTACTGACGAAATTGAACTTGTAAACCTTGGGGACGAACAACACCGAAAAGAAACAAAAATTAGCAAAGAGGTGCCCGAGCCCTACCGGCAACAACTCCTCGCACTCCTACGAGAATACATGGAAGTGTTTGCATGGGATTATGAAGACATGCCCGGTTTGGATGAATGGGTAGCGGTCCACCAACTACCCCTCAAACTAGGAGCTTGACCTGTGAAGCAAAAAGCTCAACGAATGAGACAGGAATGGGCCCATAAGCTGAAGGAAGAAGTCCACAAACAGTTGAATGTCTGGTTCCTCCAACCTGTCTTCTACCCGGAATGGGTAGCAAACATGGTACCTGTCCCAAAGAAAGATGGGCAGGTACGCATGTGCGTCGACTATCAAGACCTCAACAAAGCTAGCCCCAAGGACGACTTCCCACTACCACACATAGATGTCTTGGTAGATGATGCCGCCAAGTACGGGGTGTATTCTTTCATGGATGGATTCTCTGGATACAACCAAATCCTCATGGTAGAGGAAGACAAGGAGAAGACCACATTCACAACCCCTTGGGGCATCTTCTGTTACAGGGTGATGCCATTCAGGCTCAAAAATGCTGGTGCTACTTACCAAAGAGCCATGACCACCCTCTTCCATGACATGATGCCCAAAGAAGTCAAAGTCTATGTTGACGATATGGTAGTGAAGGCGCACACTCATCAGCAGCATCTCCAACATTTAAGAAGATTGTTTGAGCACCTAAAGAAGTACAAGCTCAGGTTAAACCCGTCAAAATCAACATTCAGGGCCACCACCAGAAAACTCCTCGGCTTCGTCATCAGCAAACAGGGAATCGAGGTAGATCTCGATAAGGTGAAAGAAATCTTAGATATGCCTCCCCCACAGATGGAACAACAGATCCAAAGCTTGTTGGGAAGGCTACAGTACATCGGGCATTTCATCTCGTGCCTCACACCAACTTGCGAGCCCTTCTTCAAGCGGTTGAAGAAAAACACCAGTTTCACGTGTACAACAGAATGCCAAGTCACCTTCGACCACATCAAGCGGCAACTGCCCAAGCCACCATTTCTCGTGCCACCACACCCCAGGCAGCCGCTCTTCCTGTACATGTTGATCACAGCTTCTTCCATGGGCGCGGTATTGGGCCAGCATGATACCACCGGCAGAATCAAGAAGGCCATATACTACCTCAGTAAAAAGTTTACTGAGGTAGAGGAACGATATGAGCTAATTGAAAAGTACTGTCTCTCATTGGTCTGGACGGTGAAAAAACTACGACACTACTTGGTAATCTATCCGGTTTTGTTGCTTGGCCGCCTGGATCCCCTGCGCTACCTCTTCGACCAGCTGGCCTTGGTAGGTAGATGCATGAAATGGCAAATGCTCCTTGCAGAGTTCGACATCCGGTACGTATCCCAGAAATCCATGAAGGCCCAAGCCATGGCCGACCAGTTGGCACACCAACCCTTAGCAGACTACCAGCCGTTGGAGGATTCCTTCCCAGATGAGCCTGTCTTCACCATCAATGAGCTGGATCTAGACCAGTCGGATCTGGACCAACCAGATCCTGACCAGCTGGAACCCCATACCTTGTACTTCGACGAAGCGGTCAACATTAAAGGCCGTAGGGTAAGAGTCGACTTAGTAGATCCCCAAGGACGGATGCTTCCCATAGCCAAGAGTCTTCTCTTCACATGCTCACACAACGAGGTGGAGTACGAGGCTTGCATCATGGGGCTACGACTCGCACTGGAACTCTGGGTCACCCATCTGCACGTGTTCGGCTATGCCATGCTGGTAATCTCTCAAACCCTCAACAGGTGGAAAACCCGAGACCCCAAGCTCCGGCCGTACTAGGAACTCGTACTGCAATTAACAAGCAACTTCTGGTTCGTCCACTTCCAACACGTCGACCGCAAGCATAACCTGTACGTAGATGCTCTGGCCGTCCTAGCATCATGGGTAGCGGTCATGGAAGGGCGGACCATAGCCATAGAAGTCACAACACTTCACCAGCCAGCCTACAGTGAAGACATCTACCGCCTTACAGAAGTCCCCCGGTAGGCAGACGCCAGACCCACAGCTTTGCCTCTAGCTAGCCGCCCCAACAACTGGCAGACTATTGACCAACACAGAAAACTGGCCCCGGTTGACAAACCAAACAACACAGATCATAGGTCCTCAGACAGTGACCTGGAGAACTCACAGCAAGAAGACCGCCCTTGGTATACAGACATATAAACCTTCTTGGGGACCAGAGAATTCCCGTCGGAAGCTACCACCCAAGATCGGCGTACATTGTCCAAGCTGGCAGCTGGCTACGTCTTCAGCGGGGGACAGCTCTACAAATTATCTCACAACCAAACTCTTCTCCAGTGTGTAACCCTACCCGAGGCACGTACGATTATGCAAGAAATCCATGAAGGTATCTATGGATCCCACATGAACGAGATCTTCCTAGCGAAAAGGATCATGCTCCAAGGCTACTACTAGAGCACAATGGAGGCAGACTGCACCACGTACGTCCGTCACTGTCACCAGTGCCAGGTACATGGAAACCTCATCCACGCACCCCCTAAGGAATTATACAACATGGCTTCCCCTTGGCCATTCTCCATGTCACCGGGGATCAACGTGGCCGCCGCCTGCAGACAGGCCAGCCGCCGGCTCCTCAGACCGGCTCCCCACGGCGTGAAACAACCAACTTCTTCTTATGGGGGTTTTACCCAGCCGCCGCCACCATCCAACCGACCGCCGGCACTTCCAAGTGGAAAGCCACCCAACTCCTCCAGAAGACCTGCACCTTAGGGCCGAACTAGGGGCATTCTGCCCCTCCGTCTCATTTCATGCACTTAGCAACCGCCTTCAAACCAACAAGCCAACTTCCCACAGTCATGAAAGACCAACTTGACCAAGGATGATTGCGACTTCCGCCTTCAAACCAATTGGCCACCAGCTTCTTACACCGGCTCCCCAAGGCCATGAAGGACGAACTCAACTAGGGATCAACGTGGCCGCCACCTTCAGACAGGCCAACCACCGACTCCCCACGGCGTGAAATAACCAACTTCTTCTTCTGGGGGTTTTACCCAGCTGCCGGCACTTCCAAGTGGAAAGCCGCCCAGCTCCTCTAGAAGACCTGCACCTCGAGGTTGAACTAGGGGCATTCTGCCCCTCTGTCTCATTTCGTGCACTCAACAGCCGCCTTCAAACCAACAAGCCAGCTTCCCACGATCATGAAAGATCAACTTGACTGAGGATGATTGCAGCTGCCGCCTTCAAACCAACCGGCCGCCGGCTTCCTACACTGGCTCCCCAAGGCCATGAAGGACGAACTCAACTAGGGATCAATGTGGCCGCCACCTTTAGACAGGCCAGCCACCGGCTCCTCAGACCGGCTCCCCGTGGCACGAAACAACCAACTTCTTCTTCTGGGGGTTTTACCTGGCTGCCAGCACCATCCAACCGGCCATCAGCACTTCCAAGTGGAAAGCCGCCCATCTCCTCTGGAAGACCTGCACCTCGGGGCCAAACTAGGGGCATTCTGCACCTTTGTCTTGTTTCATGCACTTAGCAGCCACCTTCAAACCAACAAGCTAGCTTCCCATAGTCATGAAAGATCAACTTGACCGGGGATGATTGTGGTTGCCGCCTTCAAACCAACCGACCGCTGGCCTCTTGCACCGGCTCCCCAAAGGCCATGAAGGACGAGCTCAACCGGGGATTATCACGGCTGCCACCTTCAGAAAGGCCAACTTCCGGCTTCTCAGACCTGCTCCTCGCGACCCTGAACAACCAACTTCTTCTGCGGGTTTTAATCGGCCACCGGCACTATCCAACTGGCCACCAGCACTTCCAACTGGAAAGCCGCCCAGCTCTTCCAAAAGCCCCGCACCTCAGGGCAGAACTAGGGGCATTCTGCCCCTACGCCCCATTTTCGTGCACTCGACAGTCGCCAATGGTGGGACACAACGAGCCAATTCCCCACAAGCTAACCGAGAAGCCAGCGCCCCAGGACCAAGGAAGACAAACTCAACCGGGGATCATCACGGCCGCCGCCTTCAAACAGGCCGGCCGCCGGCTCCTCAGACCGACTCCCCACAAGCCGACCAAGAGGCCAATTCCCTTTGGCCGTGAAAGATAAGCATGAACGGGCCTCACCATGGCCGCCACCTTCAGACAAGCCGGCGACCGATGTCTCCGTCTGACTCTCCACTGACTAACCGAGAGGTCAAGTCCAGATAGGTACGCTCCTTTCCTCAGTGAATTCCCTCTTATAACTCACATGTCACATGATGCACGCACGATGCACACATGATAAGCAGGTCCAACTCTTTAGTCATCCTGCCTTGTCCATGTTGGAAAGGAAGAGGGCCAGCAAAACTAGCCAAAACTTCACCCCACATGTTCGTGTATGTTCCGGGTCACAACCTATCGAAACAGGCCCACGTCCCCCTCAGTCTCAAAACAATGAAACAATCAGCTCACCATTCACCAGCAAAAACACCCAGAAGCTGGAAAATGACCCGATTGTCATCCATAGCCTGTTGCCCAACACTTACACACTCCACCATCCAACCGGCCCACCACCAGCTGCCACCTCCGACATACTAAGCAGCCACATCCACAGCCGGTGGTGAGAACTGTTTGCAGCAGCAAGCGGCACATCAAACTCAAGAAGTGCTATCCGGACCTCTGGGACGAACTATCGACCCCAGGAGTGACACCAACTACATCCAGATTTCTACATCGAAAACCCGAGTGCCCATCTTGTTTAACTCCGATGGCACAAAGATGGAACAGGGTGAGTAATCCAAGTTCGTCCTTGTCCCCATGGTCCTTGCTGATTCTGAGTGGTTACGAGATACCGACAGGAGATCATTTCTCCCCTCAAATGAGTATCCAACCTCCCATTTTCACCTAGCCCGAGTGCCACCCGACAATGAGGGAGATCACAACCTTCGGCTCCCTCTAGGTAAGGTATTCCCCCTTGGACCCAACCGCGACAATGTCAGGTTATTTCACTTGCCAATAGCACGTGGGGAGGGCTAGTGGTACTCTTTGGTTTAAGTTTGTTATTTCGATCTAATATTCTATAAGAAAAAAGAAAGAATAGCAAAAAGTGGAAAAAAAAAAAAAAGAGAGAAAAAAAATGAAGAAGAAGAAAAGTTAGTGGCTAGAATCCTTCTTCCAAAAAAAAGAGAGAGAAAAAGGAAAAGAAAAAAAAAAGAGAAAAAGGAAAAAGAAAAAAAATAAAGAGAAAAGGAAAAAAAAGAAAAAGAAAATGAAAAGTTACTTGTTGCTGAGTCCTAAAAGCATACAAACTCCTATAGAGGGAAAGGGTAGATTTTAGGATTCTGCCGGCTGTTGGTAGTCCTATACCTAACTTGTCACGATTAACCAAGTATCCCCTTCTTTCAGGGCTTGGCAACCCATCGAAGTCCGCCAACACAACCGGGTGCCGGAACCCATTTGCCGACACCCACTTCTCCCTTTTTCTCTTGTCCTTGGGCTTGACATCCCAGCTAAGTCATCAACAGAGGGCTTGGCATCTCTTACAAAAGACCTGCTAGTAGCTGCATCCTCAGCAGCGTTGGGCTTGGCATCCCGCTAAAAGTCGCTCCCACCCCTGGGTTCCGATGCCCACATTTCCGGAACCCGCATGATTCTATCTGTCATCTCTACAACCCCAGAGCGAACTTGTGAGGAAGAATCAGCATCACTATGGGCAGAAGGACAACTCTCGAATCTCTCCTCTCGACCCGTCTTTGTCGCCTGAGGGTCGCTTCCGATGAACAAAGGAACCACGTTTCCAAACTCACATGCGTGAATGTCCGAGCGGTTGTCTTTTGACGTGAGGTGAGACACCTTCCATTCCCCTGCAGGTCCAGATAGCACGATTGAGTTGGAACAGCTACCTTGTGTGGACTCCATCACAGGCAGCCACTTGAAGCCCCTTTTCTTTACAAAGCCAATAAGACGAAACATAGGAAAGAGAGTCACCAGAGAGAGCCCCAACTTCTTCACGCAACTCACCACAGATATTCATGGATAAAGCGAGGGAACAACACTCCCTCCTCACCTTTGGAAACTAACAAGCAAGTGTGCAGGTAAACAAGCCAGTCGGGTAAATCAGCCGACTGCTGATTAAGAGACCCGACCACGACACGAATCACAACCCTACGAGACGAGATGTCACGTGGAAAAAGAGTGGGCTACCAGGTAAATCAGCCGGCCACCGCTTAAGAGACCCGACTACACAACGGACCACAACCCACGCGAGACGAGATGTCACGTGGAAAAAGAGTAGGCCACTGGGTAAATCAGCTAGCCACCACTCACCGGTCATAGCTACCTAGGGATGATCGACACCTCGACGCATCCCACAGTAGAACACTAACTACTCTTCGTAGGAACAAACAAGGTCCTCTACGCATCGTCGAACTCGGACAGGTGGACACCACGACAAGGATCAGCGCCAGATGAAACGTTACACAGGAGGATGAAGGGCCGCCGGGAAAACTAGCCGGTAGCCACTCGCCGAATGCAGGTACCCAGAAATAAGATCGATCAATGGTGAGAAGGAATAGCCAGCCTGCCACTGGCAAACCGGTAAGAAAACCCGGCAACCGGCTCCTCGAAACCCATACTTAAACGTATGGATCAGGCGGCTAGCTGGCCCGCCACCGACAAACCGGTAAGAAAACCTGGCAGCCGGCTCCCCGAAACCCATACTTAAATGTATGGATCGGGTGGCTAGTCGGCCCGCCACCGACAAACCGATAAGAAAACCCGGCAATCGGCTCCCCGAAACCCATACTTAAATGAATGGATCGGGTGGCTAGCCAGCCCGCTGCCGGCAAACCAGTAAGAAAACCCGGTAGCCGGCTCCCCAATTCCCACCATCTTCATATCATTGCCCCGCATCTCACTTGCATACATGTACAAATTCTTGAAGAAATAGTCTATGCGAAAATTTCGTTAAGCAATGTCGATATTATTTAAGGTTTAAATTACAAATGCCAGACAAACAGGTACACGAGGCTAATCCTCGTCACTAGTCCTCCAGAGCTCAAATCTCTAGGGCTCGAACCTCCGACGGTCGTGCCTCCGTTGCTCCCGTGCCTCCTCCCGACATTCCATCCACTCCAACAAGCGGACCAACCGGTCCGCACGGCTCAATATTCGTATGAGGACGTCGTCCCGGGTGTTGAGCCGCTCCATCGCCGTACGCAAGCAGGCAATGAGCGACTTCGAGGAAGACATGCTAGCCGATGAACCTGGTGAAGCAGTAGTAGAAGCAGTGGGCCGGCGCCCGGTCAACTGCCCACCAGGCGACGAGCTGTCCTGCTTCGAGGCGAGCCTCTCGTACCGGCCTAGATCGACCGACGTGATGGGCCAAGTCTGGAGTGGAACCTTCAGCCAGCCACTGGTTGAAACGCGTAGGAAGCCGGCCAGCTCCACCATAGCCTCCCTAAACAGCAACTGGCTGGGAGGCCGCCAGCCCGAGTAGACCACCCCACGCATCTGGCACCGAACCGCGGCCGCCTAGTTCACCTGGCAACCTGTTATCACCGCGAAAGTCACGAGATAGGTTGCCACACTAATTTCGTCCCAGTTTCCTCCCTTTGGGAGGATCGTGTTGTTGAGGATGAAGGAAACAAGGTGGGCGACAGGGTTCAGGCGAAAATCCCCCGATACTTAAACCTTGCTAGTCCCTAGCAAGTGTCTACTACGTCTAGAAACTAGGAAATGAATCAAATGACATTCTCAAAACTTCTTATTCAACAAAAGCAACACTAAAGAAATGAAAAACCTAACTAGTGCTCCTTTTCGTAGGCGTCACAACTGCATTTAGCACATGCAGCAAGCCGTTAAACCCCAAGGCTACTCTAATGGCAGAGTTTTGTCTCTGGTGGGTTTTTAGAGGACACACCCACAAAGTCCAAATCAAATCAATAGAAGAGAGATAAAGCAAAATAAAGCCATGAAAAATCAATAAACAAACACAACGAAGAAAACACGAAACACAAACACGCACACAACAGAAAAGAGATTAAAACTCATGCAAAAACTTGCTAGGCTCACTTGAGGCTGTTAAAATCATTAGGCACTAAGGTGGCTCACAATCCTCACACTGAAGTAGCTCACAATCCTCACAACACATTAGTTCCCTAGGTTGGACAAGCATACACAAAAATGTGGGGAGTCACTTGATCATAAGAGCCATTTGCCTTGTATACAATAAGGATCTCACCCTCACTACACTCATGGAAATATAAAGCACAAAAACAAGATGGTGCAATGATTGCAAGAGAATGTTGTGTAATGTCTAACTCCTCCCCTATATGTGAAGGCTATCGGAAAGTGCCTAGAGAGAATAATCAAAGTACCAACACTTAATACACCACACACACCGACTCTCAAGAAAAAGGAAAGGTAGAGATTTCATTTATTTCCCACTTCTTCCTCACAACCCCTTGTGACTACAACCCCCTTTTTCTACTTTATTTTCAATCTAGAAGTCGGAAGAGAAAGAACAAATATGCCAGTGAAAAACACGATACTAAAAACAACACCAAAAGTTGCACAAGTAATCCCCCCCATACTTAGATGACACCATAAATGCATATAATCAAGTGAGAATGAACGTCATGCACATATATATAACAAGTGGGGAAAAAAGAAATGCGTACCTGC
>JAMKPZ010000711.1:0-40950 GCA_024699675.1 Amphibolis antarctica
TAAAATTCTTCTTAACCCCACTGAAAATATTCAGTTCTAATTTTTGATCACCCCAAGCTAATTCCATCCAACCATTTCTACAACTTATGCAAGCATTGGTTGTAGCTAAAAATGGTCTTCCCAAAATTATTATAGCTTGATCTTGAGTTATACTTGAAGCTTTTATTTCCATTATAGTAAAATCAATAGGGTAGACAAACTCCATAACCCTTACCAAAATATTTTCCACTTTTCCTAAAGGTACTCTTATGGATTTATCTGCTAGTTGAATCACTATTCTTATAGGTTTGATATTATCCAATTTTAACTTCTCATAAACAGAACTAGGCATGACATTAATTCCAGCCCCTAAGTCTATTAACACTGTATTAAAATAACAATTCCCTATATAGCAGGAAATAACAGGAGTTCCTAGATTGTTTAATGTTTAATTTTCCTAGATTATTAAAATGGAGTTTACCTCTTTAGCTAAAAATGCCTTTTTTAAGATTTTCTTCCTTCTATTCTTGGTACACAGAGTTTTAAGATATTTGGCATAAGAAGGAACTTGTCTAATAATTTCCAATAATGGTATATTGACTTTAACTTGTTCAAATATTTTATTGATTTGTTCCATTTCTTGATCCTTAACATTTCTCATCCTGTGGAAATGGAAAGTGATTTTCATTTGTTAACTTCTCTTCATTTATAACATCTTTCTTTTTGATTTCATTACTATTTTTAGATTCTTTACTCTTTTGAGATTCTGTATTATCCTCTAACTTAGCATCAGCCTTGCCTTCTAAACTAGATTTTTCTTTAATTTCCTCTTTCTTTGTAAAATTTTCTTTAATTTGTTCTTCTTTATCATCCTCTTTTGGACCTTCATAAGTGACACCAAATCTTAATATTATACTTACATCTTTCGATTCTTCTTTTGATACATTGTTTGTTATAGGAGCATTAAAATCTTCTTCTAAGTTAAGGGTGGCTAACACCTCAGATGACTCTACTATATTTTTGGAAATAGGGTCGTTCATAACCTCAGATGGTTCAACTGAACAGTCCCTTACCAAATAATCAAGTAATTCATACCCTTCCTAGATTTGATCTTTTTCCTAAAAATTTTCAACTTCTACAGCTCTATAGAACTGATTTGGTGTGAATATTGCACAAGTATCTACAGGTTCCTATTGGAAACTTCCATCTTGTTTAGATAAATTAGAGTTCTTTATAAATAAGTCAATGGATCTTTGAATTTCATCTAACTTCTCCATATGATTAAATGCAGTTAAAACATTATATTGATTTTCTTCCATTACCTCAAATGGTTGTATATTCTTCTCTATATATGAAATGTTATCTAATGAATTCACCTAGAGATAATTTTGATTTCCATTTGAGTTCTCCCAATTAAAATCATTGTTTTCATATTCATTAAACATTTCACTGTCTTTCATTTTCTATATTGATTCATCATATCTGTTCAGCAATTTTTCAAATTCTTGTGATATTCTTTGCTTAATATAATTCTGATCGATTCTAGTATTAATTGGTAAATTATCTCCAAGATTTGATATACCTGTATCAGTACTTTGAACACTCTGATCATCTTGTAAGATTAACCAATTTGAATAATTTTCATTTTGTAATGCATTCAGTTTGTTATAATCTTCAGTATTTCGTTTTGTTTCATCTAGTTTATCCATTACTTGCTGGAGTTGTAGTGATATATTTGATTGGTAATTTTGATTTTTTTTCATATGATTATACTTTGAATAATAATTCTATATTCTAGAATTGCTATTACAGTCCCACAAATTAGAATTGTCATTCTAGTTGTAATTATTTTGTGAATTAACATTAAGTCCTTCTAAATTATACTGTGAAGAGTAGTCATTAAACTCCATAGGTAAATAATCTCTTCTAACATAATCAGAATAATTATAATCCTCATAACTAGTTCCTGGAACAATCCCAAAATCACCGCTATACGAGTTATATGAGTCCATTATGTAATTTAGAATTTAAATACAAGACTCTACTTTGGAATAGCAATAAGACTATGAAATAGAATTTAACAGCAGTAATGCACATAAATCATATTACAGCCCTAGCTAATACCAAAATAGCAAAAAGCAACACCAATTGCAAGAAATTAAGCAATCCCTAGCAACGGCGCCAAGAACTTGTTTTGCCTTGACATTGCACCTTGTAATTCTTTTCTTATATGAATTGTGTGTGTGAAATATTTTAATTCACCGCAAGTGCACAGGTTCAAATGTAATTAGTGTGCAAGTATGAGTTTGTCCACAGGGATTAGTTTTTGCTTGGTGTTTAGCTGAATTGGTGGTTTCAATTAAGTGAAACAATTGATTAAATATCTTATAAGCAATGTCACGGTTGTCTTGTTCCAATTAATTGCTAGGATGGTCTTTAAATACCGATTGTGTTACACTTTCTAGAGGATTTTACTTCCAAATATTTAATTCTGCTTAAGCTTTGACAGTATACACTTCAGTTTGCATAAAATTTAACGTTCTACAGAGAAGAAGCACTTAACCCTCAAGGTAGCTCATGGGTAAACGTCTCTACCCTCGAAATTACATGTGGGTAGTGCAATAATTGTGAGTTTCAGATGTAAAAATAGCTTGATTCAAATTGGCTGAAAATCTAAGAGTTGAATGATTATATTTTTGGTCTTTTTATATATTTCAAAACACAACACACAATACAATGCAAAAAATACAGTACAATACAAACAACTTGTAAAAGTAAGAATGCAACATTTAACATTACAGTAGATATAAAAACATATTCTAATTATTGTAACTAGGTTGATAAATTGTGTGATTGTAGATTTGAGTATACTTGTAAAAACGTAAAGTAAAGTAAAGAAAATAAAAATGGAAAGAACACCTAATACTTCACTGTAATTCCTCCTTTCGAAACTTGCTTAGGCTGAGAACTTCTCTTTGTCTTTACTTTTGGTCCACCAGGTCGTCAATTTGGCAGGCCTTCCTTTCGACCTTGCAGTGAGATTTTGAGGCGTCAATCCACAATTATACGAAGGAACAGAGGAGGAAGTAACTGACACCGAGAGTCTCTCCTTCAAGGATACGCTCAGGTTGAGAAAAGAACAGCAAATACACTATGCGAATGGTTGGAGAAGAGAAGGTCGTCAATCTCCTCTTGGAAGAGATGAGTGGGTGGAGGTTGAAAGATGGAGAAGATGGAAAATACTCTGTAAATGGTGGATGTAGGAAGAAGAGAGGGGGGGGCTTAGTTTCAAGGCTACGAGACTATTTTATAAATGGGAGGATTGGCAGTTCACGAGCCCGCAGTTAACAAGGGCGTGGTGCTTGTCCGGACATGTGAGATCTGCCCATGCAATCAACTACTTCAGCCTGTCCGTCCACATTCTTCATGGTGGAGCTGCAGTTGAATTAATATTTAATTCTACTCTATTACACAATTGCTGCAGTTACTTATCAAATTTCCCTACAAATACTTAAGAAATACCTTTCGTGAAATGCATCATATTACAGGAGAAATAATTCATAACGTTTAAATCTTAACTGTAATTGCAATTGCTTTAATATCAATGAAATTCATTGCACAGAACAAATAGGGTATAGGTCTGAGGGTAAACTAGTTTACCCTCACGTAAGTTCGTAGGTAAACCCTTAACGCTCATAGTATGGTTCGAGGGTAAATAGGATAACCCACGGATAAGTTCGTGGGTAAACAGTTTAACCCTCGGACTTGCATTTAAGCATAAATCATGAGTTTTTCTCTGTATATTAATCGTTCTATTAGCAACCTAAAGAGTCAAATGTCAATCATTCATTCCTTTCTCAATACGTAATAAACATAAACATAATTAACAACTCAAAATGTAATTCCTATGTCATTAAAGTGAATAATCGTGCATATTGCTCAAAAGTATAGTTAACCTTGTAATCATCATAATTCAATCCAGAATGCAAATAAAACTCATTTAAACACATGAATTAATATCAATAAAATGCATACTTTTGAGTCTGAACACTTCCTTACTCTGGTTTAGACACTCAGCAATGTCTTCTTTCATTGTTTGTAGCTCCTACTCCCTAGTCACAGCTTTGAACTTCCTTTTGCCCTCATTATGCCATACCTAAGCATTCAATTGAAACTTGACGCTGAAGTAGGGGGAGGAGCACTAGAAGTCAAGGCCATGGTGTATGTCGTGGGAGAAGGTGAATATTGTAAACGTAGGTTGTGGAATAAGGGCTAATGCACGAAGGAGAATTAATAATTTTTATAAGGTTAATTGGGTAATTAGACAGTCAGATGATGAAATTAGAAATTAATTAGTGGATTACAGGTTTACCCACGAGGTACCTTGAGGGTAAACACCTTTACCCTCAAACTTAGTTCATGGGTAAGCTACAGTTGGCAGAATTTTTAGAAAATTATTGTGTAGTTATTTTAATCATATTAATACTTGAATATTGCACATTTATTTCTTGAATATTAGATACATCGAGTTGGTTCTCTTTCTAACTAAATGTACTATTTTATGTTAAATGAATTTTAGTGAGCAATGGAGATTCCCATAGATGTCTTGCATGAGGTTTTAAGTCATTTGCCAGCGAGAGAGATATGTAAATAAAGTTGTGTGAGTAAGAGTGTACGTGCATTTATTTCAGAACATTACTTTTGTTTGTGCCAAGCATACAAAATGAGAAATACAATTAGTGGAGTGATTTGGTATGATGCACTTCTAGGAAAATATATGTTTCATGGAATTGATTCTGAGGTAGGAATTCCACCTACATCACTAGAAGGAGTTCACAATATTTTAGGATGTAACGGTGAATTAATTATTTTTAGGCATTATGGAGAATACTTTTCTAACAAAGTTGATATTGGGATTAAGAATCTTGTTACAAATATAGAATTGTTACTCCCAAACCCTAACAGAGAAAAACATGTCTTACTTGATTTAGGTGCAATTTTAACATTTAAGGGTACTGATAGAAGGATTATGCATAAATTATTTTGTTGGGAAGAGCCTGATATTTGGACTGATTGGCAGTATTTGTTGGTTTATCATTTTGACAAACATCAATGGCAACCTGTCAGAGAAGTTTATTTTGGAGGAAGACCAACAAATAATAGGAATCATGTGATTATTGATGGAATCATTTACTTTATAACAAGATGTACACCTCAATATATTAATGAACTTACGATTATTTCCATCAATATTGAAGATGAATTAGTGAAGCTCCTACCTGTCTCATACCCTATGGGTGCACTGGCAATTTCATTCTATGATTTAGTTGAGTTGGCTATATTTGGGGGAACTAATGGAGAACCCATCTCTTAGTTTAATTTGATGATGGGATGCTGAAATGAAATTTGAAATTTAGAGGGTACATGACATTGCAAAATGGGAATGGAATCGAGTCTACATAGAATTGCAACTAGAGGATTTGGGAGAGAGCCTGACATGCCTTATGAAGGAAAAATCAAAGCTTTCTGTTTTATCAATGGAGATACTCTTATTTATTGTGCATGAGATAATCTTTATTATTACAAGCTCCAACTGTTTGATGGAGACTGCAATGCTGAACTTATTCATTAATTAACCTTGCCTGTTTCTATAGTGTGGTTGCATGAATTAATTCCCTATGCAAATACTTTGCAACATTGTGTGTAGTATTTTCTATCAACCCACGTGTAAGTCCGAGGGTAAACATGTTTACCCACGAACCTGTCTGTGGGTTGTTTCAGAAACTCCTCTGTTGAACACTTACAATGTTTGCTATTTCTTTTGTAACATTTTTGTTGTATTGTGTTCAAAACTAAATGAACATCTTTGTTGTATTGTTGCATGTTTTTATCCAGTTTTAAATTTTATATCATTTACTATAGTTGTGGTATTATTGTAAATAGATGTACCTATTGCATGACAACATGAAATGATAGCTAAAGCTTATTTAATGACGGTACACAAGCAAATCTTCTTTTATATTTAAATGTTGTATCTCAAGTTGGTCAAGGGATTCATCTCATAGGTTAGTCTGAACACCTACAAGTAGAACAATTATGACTATCCCACAGCAAGAACAACCTAAGGAACAAACAATAGGTAGTATGTTTTACCGTAATTTAATGGATGAACCTTCCTGCATAACACTTCCTGAATGTGCTAATGACAGATTTGAATTAAATTCCAATTACATCAACCAATTACCAAAATTTCATGGATTTGAAAAAGAAGATGCTTATTGGTTTTTAAAAGAATTTAATGAAGTTTGCAATATAATGAAAGTACCAAACATGTTTGTTAATGCAATTAAATTACGATATATGCCTTTTGCTTTAAAAGATAGTGCAAAAAGATGGTTATACAGTTTACAACCAAATTCTATTATCAATTGGAATCAATTTTGTTCTAAATTTCTAGGAAAATACTATCCCATGCATGTTACAATTAAAAGGAAAAATGAAATTTTAAATTGTAGACAAAAACCAGGAGTACCTTTCTGGAAATATTGTGCAAGATTTCGTGACCTCCTAGCTCAATGCCCACATCATGGAATAGAGAGAGTTACCCAAATTCGAACTATTTATGAAGGAATTGATTATCACACAAAGACACTCTTAGAATCTTTAAGTCAAGATGGATTTCTGAACCAAGGAATAGATAATGCTTGGAAATTTTTAGAAGATCTAGCCAAAAGAACTGCCCAATGGGAAAGTGCTGCTGAAGTGAGTCAGGAACAAATTCCTACCCCTAGGGGAGTTCATATTGTTGAACCATATGTTGCTTTAGAAGCTAAAATGGCAAGCTTGATACATAAAATTGATGAACTACAACTTAAACAAAAGATTGAGCCTAACATGCCTAAATGTACAAGTTGCTTTGTCATAGGTTATGTTGTAGAGGACTATCCTATGTTACATGAATTTGAAGATGTTAATACTTTATTTTATAATCAACATAACAACTCTAATTTCAACCCTACTTATAATCTTAGGTGGAGGAACCATCCTAATTTTTCATGGAAAAACCTAGGACAACCACCTCAATCTATAGGACAACCTTTTATTGAACAAAATGCAATGAACAATAGCTATTTAAATTTAAATCACAATCAAACTGTTCATGATCAAAATGTTGAGAGACAATTAGCAAGCTTAATGCAAAGAGTAGAAACAGTACTAAAGTCCAATTCTCAAATTGTTGCACAAGATCAAGCTATTAAAAGAATTGAGACACAATTGAACCAAATATCTAATTCACTTAACCTAAGAAACAAAGGTGCTCTTTGTTCCACTCTTACATAACACTTGTAATTCAATTCTTATAAAAATTGTGTCTGTGAAATATTTTAATTCACCACAAGTGCACAGGTTCAGATATAGCTAGTGTGCAAGTATGAGTTTGTCCACAAGGATTAGTTTTGCTTGGTGTTTAGCTAAATTGGTGTATTCAATTAATGAAACAAGTGATTAAATATCTTTTAAGTAATGTCACAGTTTGCTCTGTTCCAATTAACCACTAGGATGCTCTTTAAATACCTTATGCATTATACCTTCGAGAGAGTTCTTTCATTAACTTTAATTCCTTCACCACTCAAAATATTTCGATTTTAAACTTAGTCTTTTAGTAAATGATTTGAATTTTACTCTGAAAGACTCTATCTAGTGAATTTTACTTCCAAATATTTAATTATTCTTAAGTTTTAACATTATACACTTCAGTTTGCATAAAATTTATTGTTTTGCACAGAAAAAGCACTTAACCCTTGAGGTATCTCGTGAGTAAACGTCTTCTCCCTCAAGCTTACTCAAGGGTTGTGCTATAATTGTAGGTTTCAGAAGTAAAAATAGTATGATTCAAATTAGTTGAAACTTCTAAGAGTTGAATACTTATATTTTTGGTCTTTTTAGATATTTTAAGGCATAACAAACAACACAATGCATGAAATGTAATACAGTACAAATAACTTGTAAAATAAAAGTACAACATTCAACATCACAATAAACCTAAAAACAATATCTAATTATTGTAATTGAGTTGATAAAGTGGGTGTTTATAGATTCAAGTGTAAATATAAGGGTAAAGTAAAAATAAAGAAAATGAAAATGGAAAGAACACCTAATGCTTCACTATAATTTCTTCCTTTGAAAGTTGCTTAGGCTGGGAACTTCTCTTTGTCTTTACTTCTGGTCCACTAGGTCGTCAATCTGGTAGGCCTTCCTTTCGACCATGCAGTGAAATTTTGAGTGTCACTCTGCAATTACACCAAGGAACAAAGGAGGAAGCAGCCGATGCCAAGAGTCTCTTCTTTAAGGATACGCTCAGGTTTACAAAAGAACAGCAAATGCACTACACAAATGGTTGGAGAAGAGGAGGTTGTCAATCTCCTCTCGAAAGAGATGAGTGGGTGGAAGATGGAAGATGGAGAAGATGGAAAATGCTCTGTGAATGGCGGATGGAGGAAGAAGGGCGTGGTCCACGTTCGAACCTGTGAGATCATTTCATGCAAGCCACTTCTTTAACCTGTCTGTCTACGTTCTCCATAGTTGAGCTTCAGCTAAATTAATGTTCAATTCTGCTCTTCTACATATTTCCCTACAATTGCTCATCGAATTCTCCTGCATATACTTAAAGAATACCTTTCATGAAACACATCATATTACATGAGAAATAATTCATAACATTTAAACCTTAACTATGATTGTAGTTGCTATTACATCAATGAAATTCATCACATAGAACAAATAGGGTATAGGCTCAAGGGTAATCCAATTTACCCTCGTGTAAGTTCGTGGGTAAATGACTTAACCCTCGAACTTTGCACTTAGACATAAATCAAGATTTTTTTTCTGTGGATTAATCACTTTATCAGCAACCTAAAGAGTCAACTATCAATCATTAATTTCTTTCTCAATAGGTAATCAACACAAACATAATTAACGACTTAAAACTTAATTCATGCATCATTAAAGTGAATAAACATGCATAATGCTCAAAAGTATTGTTAACCTTGTAATCATCATAATTCAATGCAAAATGTAATTAAAACTCATTAAAACACATGAATTAATATTAATAAAATGTACAATTTTGAGTTTAAACAAATCCCCCACACTTAAGTTTTGCTAGTCCCTTAGCAAAATACTAAAATGAAACTATAAAAGCTATGAAAGTAATAAAACTACTAAATAAAACTAACTAAAACTATGCTAGGCCACTTTCATAGGGAACACAACTACACTTTGCAGGTGCAGCAAGCCTTTAAACCTCTAAGTTACTTTAGTGGCGGAGTTATGTCTCTGGAGGGTTTTCAGTGGATACAACCACAAAGTCCAAAGAAATAAATAAAAAGAGAAAGAGAGAGAGAGGAAGAAAGATGAGAAATAGAACTAACCCAATGATCATTTGAATCACTTTTTGCTAGAACAATTTCAGGGGAATGAAGTGGCTTAGTCTTACAACATTCCCTCTCCTTGCCCTTAAATTGAATAAACTCATTTAAAATGTGAACGAGAATCACCTATTCATGAGAATCATCTGTCTTGTGCAAGCAAGAGGAATTCACACCTTCAACACTCTCAATCAGAAATTAAATTATTAAAGCAGGCACACACATCTCACTAACAAAAGAGGGTAAATTAAGATACTCCCTTCTTTCTAAGATATTTGAAAATGCTTTGGTCAGAAGACAAGGGATAAGACAATGATACACCATCACTCAGAATGTTAACTTGTTGATATAGTATCATTCTACTTCATTCTCACATCCTAAATGACTTCAAATATTTTCCTTTTCTACTTATATTGACATTGATCCTTTAAATTTCCTTTTTTAAAAAAAATTATATGTATAGTTTTTTTTTTCTTTTTCTTTTTACAGTACTTCCTTTCCCTTTCATTTTTCATTTTTTTTTAATAGTACAAATAACACAAAGTAAATGACATAACTAGCAATGCACACTTTGAATTAATAAATGACCTGTAATCGATTAATTTCACCACCTTATATCTCCATAGCCTAATTCCCAAGTAAACTCCATGATGCATTAAAGCTCATACCTGTGCTACCTTTCTTCACATCACCTCTAACTCAAACAAGTCTAGGAGATACCTTAAGATAATGCTCACTAGAATGGAAAATTTTCATATCATGATCATTTTTTTGGTGGCACTTGGCATAGGTTATCTCTCCACTCAAATAGGGTAATGAGAAAGGAAAATAATTTACTTTAGAAAACTAGGTTAACAAGGCATTAGTTCAAATGAAACAAGACGACTCAACCCATTGCACAAGTTAATCTAAAATCCATCTCATTTAAGGGCAATAGGTTAGTTGGAATTGGCTCTGGAAATTCTCCTCTCAATATAATAGGTATTCCCATTAATTCTAATAGCAACACTTGAAATTTACATTCCTCAAGTTTTTGTTCTCGAGAAAAACATAAAAGATATAAAAGATGCAAAAATCACAGCAAATCACAAATATTTTTCAAATTTTGAACATTTTTGGCATACTTAAACTACTTAAACATAATGAAACATAAAACTTAAACATAAACCTTCCCCCAATACTTAAACTTTGCATTGTCCTTAATGTAAATGGAAAATTTTAGTATAGAAAGGAAAATTCATATAATATACAACCCTAACATCAAACATGAAAATGTGATGCATGCTAAATAATGCATTGAACTTAATAAGATGAAGCATGTGAAATGCATAGGTAATGCTGTAGAAATTAAATACAAATGCTATGCATCAATAAAATATGATGATAAAGAGGTGATATATATTTTTCTCTCTTCAAAGAAACAATATAAAAGAAATAAAAATAGTGCTCCTATATATGTATGCTTGTGGAATTGTAATGGCTCACAAGAAAACTAGGTGGTTTATAAACAGACACCACCAAACTACAGCCTCATTGGCTTAAGCTGAGTGGTGTTGCACATCCCCCTCCATGAGCTATGTGCCCATCAAGTACACAGGGATTCAACACAGATTGACTTGGAAGAGCACCTTTGTTTCTCAGGTTCAATGAATTAGATATTTGGTTCAATTGTGTTTCAATTCGTTTAATAGCTTGATCATGTGCAATAATTTGGGGATTAGATTTTAATGCTGAGTCTACTTTTTGCATTAAGCTTGTTAATTGTTTCTCAAAAGTCTGATCATGAACAGGTTGATTATGATTTACATTTAAAGAACTATTGTTCATTGCGTTTTATTCAATAAAAGGCTATCCTACAGATTGAGGTGGTTGTTGGCCTGAGTTTTTCCATGAAAGATTAGGATGGTTCCTCCACCTAGGATTATAAGTAGGATTAAAATTTGAGTTGTTACGTTGATTATATATTAAAGCATTAATATCTTCAGAGTCATTTAAAATACGACAATTCTCTACAACATGACCTATGGCAAAGTAACTTGTACATTTCGGCATGGTATGCTCATTCTTTTGTTTAAGTTGTAGTTCATCAATTTTATGAATCAAGCTAGCCATCTTAGCTTCTAAGGCAATATGTGGTTCAACAATATGGACTCCCCTAGGGGTAGGAATTTGTTCTTGACTTACTTCTACAGCACTCTCCCATTGGGTAGTTCTTTTGGCTAGATCTTTTAATAATTTCCAAGCATTATCTATTCCTTGGTTTAGAAATCCATTTTGACTTAAAGATTCTAAGAGTGTCATTGTGTGATAATCAATTCCTTCATAAATAGTTCAGATTTGGGTCACTCTCTCTACTCCATGATGTGGGCATTGAGCTAGGAGATCACGAAACCTTGCAAAATATTTCCAGAAAGGTTCTTCTAGTTTCTGTCTACAATTCAAAATTTCATTTTTTCTTTTAATTGTGACTTGCATTGGATAGTATTTTCCTAAAAATTCAGAATAGAATTGATTCCAAGTGATAATAGAATTCGGTTGTAAATTGTATAATCATCTTTTTGCACTATCTTTTAAAGAAAAAGACATATACCTTAATTTAATTGCATCAACAGTAAAAGAAGCATCTTCTTTTTGTACTTTCATAATATTACAAACTTCATTAAATTCTTTTAAAAACCAATAAGCATCTTCTTTTTCAAATCCATGAAATTTTGGTAACTGGTTGATGTAATTGGAATTTAGTTCAAATCTGTCATTAGGACATTCAGGTAGTGTTATGCAGGAAGGTTCATCCAATAAATTAGGGTAAAACATACTACCTATTGTTTGTTCTATAGGTTGTTCTTGCTGTGGGCGGCCATAATTATTCTTCTTGTAGGTGTTCTCTCTAACCTATGAGATGAATCCCTAGACCAACCTGACATACAACATTTAAATGTAAAAGAAGATTTGCCTGTGTACCATCATTAAGCTTTAGCTGCCATTTCATGTTGTCATGCAATAGGTACATCTGTTTACGATAATACTACAACTGTAGTAAATGATATAAAATTTCAGATTTCATAAAAACATGCAACAAAACAACAAAGATGTTCATTCAGTTTTTGAGTACAATATATCAACGATGTTCCAAAAGAAATAAAAACATTACAAGTGCTCAACAGGGGAGTTTTGAAACAACCCATGGCCAAGTTCGTGGGTAAACTAGTTTACCCTCGAACTAACACGTGGGTAGACAGAAAATATTACACACAATGTTGCAGAGTATTTGCATAGAGAATTAATTCATGGAACCACACTATAGAAGAAGGCAAAGTTAATTGATGAATAGGTTCAGCATTACAGCCTCCATCAACTAGCTGGATCTTGTAATAATAGAGATTATCCCAAGCACAATAAATTAGAGTGTCTCCATTGATGAAACAGAAAGCCTTGATTCTTCCTACAAATGGCATGTCAGGTGTTCCCAAATCTTCCAGTTGCAATTCAATGTAGACTTGATTGCATTCCCATTTTGCAATGTCTTGTACCCTCCAAATTTCATATTTCATTTCATCATCCCACCATCTAATTAAACTTAGAGATTTAGGCTCTCCATTAGTTCCCCCAAATACAGCCAACTCGACTAAATCATAGAATGAACTTGACCATGCTCCCATAGGGTATGGGATAGGTAGGAGCTTCACTGATTCATCTTCAATATTGATGGCAATAACCGTAATCTCATTAACAAATGTAGGGGTACAATTTGTTATCAAGTAAATGATTCCATCGATAATCACATGATTTCTGTTGTTTGTTGGTCTCCCTCCAAAATAAACTCTTCTGATAGGTTGCCATTGATGTTTGTCAAAATGATAAACCAACAAATATTGCCAATCAGTCCACATTTGAGGTTCCTCCCAACAAAATAATTTGTGCATTATCCTTTTATTAGTACCCTTAAATGTTAAAACTGCACCTGAATCAAGTAACACAAACTTGTCTCTATTAGGGTTTGGGAGTAACAATTCTATATTTGTAGCAGGGTTCTTAATCCCAATATCAAATCTGTTAGAAAATTGTTCTCCAAAATGTCTAAAAATAATTAGCCCACCATTACAACCTAAAATATTTTCAATTCCTTCCAGTGATGTAGGTTGAATTCCTACTTCAGAATCAATTCCATGATACACATATTTTCTCAAAAATGCATTGTACCAAATCACTCCACTAATTGTATTTCTCATTTTGTATGCTTGGCACGAACAAAAGTAATGCTCTGAAATAAATGCTCAGACACTCTTGCTTACACAACTTAGTTTGCATATTTCTCTCGCTAGCAAATGACTTAAAACCTCGTGCAAGATATCTATGGGAATCTCCATCATTCACTAAAATTCATTAAGCATATATAGTACATTTATTCAGAAATGAAACTCAACTCGATACATCTAATAATCATGAAATAAATGCATAATATACAAGTATTAATATGATTAAAAATGATTACACAATAAAAATTTCTGAAGATTCTGTCTACTATAGCTTACCCTTGGACTAAGTTTGAGGGTAATGGCGTTTACCCTTGGACTACCTCGTGGGTAAACCCAAAAACTGTTAATTAATTATGGATCTTCCCATCCGACCGTACGATTACCCGATTAATCTTATAAAAGTCATTAAGGCCCTATCGTGCATTAACCCCTTTTTTCATGACCTTCGTTCACAATGCTCTCCTCCTCCCACGATACACCATGGCTTCCACCTCCACTGCTCCTCCCTTTGCTCCAGCATCAAGCTACGAATGGATTAAGATGCTGAACTTCAAGAAGTTCAAGTTGAATGCTGAAATGTGGCATAATGATGGGAAAAGAAAGCTCAAAGCCACGATCAGACAGCAGGAATTGAAAATGGTAAGAGAAGACATTACCGAGTCTCTAAAACAAAGTAAGGAGATTGGTATCATAGTGCCAACCTTCCTTAAAGAGAAGATAGCCTCTCATATTGAGAGAGAAGTAGGGCAGGAGCAGTTAGCTCGCCCTAAAAATCATTTAGCACAAGAATTGATTAGGAGGTGTATATTTTGGTTTCATAGGGAGGTATTCTATTTAGCCACTATAGGGTCTATCAAAATTAAAACAAGGACTTACTTTTGCAAGCCGTGGCAAACAATAACACCAACCAAGTCCATTTCAACTGAGGAGTGGATGAAATTACTTAGGTTTGAGCAGTTTGAAATGACATCATCAGGGTGGCATAAGGGCAGTCTCAAACGAGATAAAACCAAGGAAAAGATACTAAAAGATTTGAAGTACCAACTACAACATTTCCCACCAAGGTGGAAAGAGAATTTGTCACCCTCCCCACAGAAATTTCACAGGCCATAAGCAGTTTTACTTAACAGGCTTGGCAGGATGAATGTGCCATTAGGCCTAAGAAGGTCTTGGATCAACAAATTGTCTTGGTTAAAGCTGAATTATGGTTTATGAAGGCTGTCCACTCCATCATCATGGATTTAAATCGCACCTCAGTGGTTAGAGATGAAATTTTTGCATGCCTCCCTGAAGACAGAGATGAGAGGGAGGAATATGAGTTTTATATGCAAACATATCTCTCTCTGGGAGAGAACTTTGAGGTTGCTGAAATTGCCTCACAGTGTGCCTTATATGAATGGAGAAAGCACATTGCAGAGAAGGCTGCCCTAGCTGCTGAAATGGCTGAAATTGAAGCTCTTCAGAAGGTAGCAGAAGTCAAAGTTAAAGAAGAACCTTGGGAGGTAGACTTTAGGCAATACAATGAGATGATGGCAGGCCCATCCAAAGCATGCGGGGTTGAGAGAATAGTTGAGGAACCTCACCCTTACAAAGGTAGTGAAGAAGAAGAGTGGACTGAAACAGACTTAGAGGAAGAAGAAGAAGAAGAAGCACTACAACAACAAACACCACAAGAATCACCAAAGCAACAACAAGAACAACCACAAGAGGAGGAGCAAATTCCACTTGTTGGGCAGGAGGAAGAACATTCAAGTAGTAGTGATGATGAACTCACCCTAGGTGAGTATATTCATCAACACAAAAGGGCTAATCCTCCTCTACAAGAATCAATAGTCCTTAGGGAAGCTCCTCGGGTTGAAATGGAAATTCAAGTGGAGATTCAGGTACAGTTAGGGTTTTGGGATGAACATATTTTTCTTTAATTTAATTTCCCCCTTTTAGGTGATTTAAAATGTTGATTTGTTAATTTTAGGAGGAAGGAGCTATTGTTGGAGTAGTAGTTCCATTTTTGGAACCCCAAGACAGTGAAGGGGTGAATCAAACCATCCTTGAAGCCATTCAGTTTGCTTTAGAAGAGGGCCAGGTAATAATTAAAATTCCTTCCCTTCAGTTGTGTTTCTTTTTTTAGTTTAAGTTTATAAGTTTTTCTTTGTTTTTTTTATTTTTTTTATGTGTATGTGGTCCTTATATATTGTAGCATGAGATGAGGACCTCAAAAAAAGAAGAAGAAGAAGAACAAGAGGGGAGGACTACTATCAATCCTCCAGCTTCAAGTCCAATGTAGGCTGACTTTGATTTAGGGCAGACAAAGATTTCTGCCAAGCAACAAACAGAACAGAGTGGAGAAGAAGATACAGCATTGGTGATCTATTCTCCACCTGTAGAACCAAGTATAGCCACTACCGAAGTATCAGCTCCATCCTCCCCACAACATGCAGAGCCAACTCACCACAAAGGAACTAATTCAGTGATTTTTATGGATGTTGAGGCTAGGGTCAAGTTTCAGAACATTAAGAATTATGATATTCTCTTCAGCAAACTAGTAGATTTCAATTTCATGGATGAAATCAAAGACTTACTGGAATTCCAGGGGCTGCTGAAAATTATCCCAAGGTTAGGTAATAATTTCAAGGCTGAGAATTTAGTACCTACCTTCTATTGTAACTTGCATGAAGAGGATGGGGTTTTTTGTAACCAATGTAACTAATGTGAACTTATATTTGACACCTGAATTAATATATGAGGGCTTAGGGCTAAGGAATGAGGGTGTAGAGGTTTTAGAGTCCTCTACAATGGCAGACTGGTCTAAATAGGACATGAAGAATTGCATGGCCATCAACCCTTGGATTAATTTGTTCAATAGGCTGAAACATATGATAGGCAAAGCCCATATGGTTGCATTGATTTTAATCAGAACAATATATCAAAGATTTGGACATGATGTAGAGTTGTACGTCTTTGTAAAGATTGTAACATATGCTGTATTAAATAGAATTCAGGTGAACTGGTACAGATTTTTCATTTCAAAGATCACAAGAATCAAAAAGAAACTATTCTATGGTGATCTCATCTACCAGTTAGTGTTAAGCTCCTCTGACCTATCAGCTTGGGCAATTAAAAAGTTAAAATCTAGAGTGTTGACTGCCAAGGACCTAAAACAGTTTTCTACAGAGGATCAATCAACACCTCAAATCCATAGTGACCCATCTACATCCCAATAGAGAGGATCAGCCTCTATATCAGAAAAGATGGACATTGTGTTGGAACAGTTGACAGCTCTGAAAGAAGAAGTTGCAGACTTAAAATCCAAACTTCCAGAGCTGTAATTAAAATTTTCTTCTTCTGATGACAATGTAATTCAAACTTTTGGAGAGAAAACTCCCTCATGCTGTACCCTTCAATATTTTAAATGACATGTTTTAAGATTTTGATTCTGTATGTACTTCAAATTGTGTATGTTGTCTTTTTTTAAAAAAAATTTGTGTCCTTAATTGTTGTGCATTTTAAATTTGAACAAATGCCGTGGTTTTCTAAACCCTTGAAAAATTTTCAATTTGCAGTATGATGGATAAATATAACACAACACCTGTTCAATTAAAAAATTTTAGAGAAATTAAGCATTTTATGAACACACTTGTTACAATTGTGCAATTCTATGAGTTGCATTCTTCTTTCTTTCCTTAATTCACTAAATTGTATTTATCTTTAAAAATCATTTGAATTATGAAATAACCTTTTATCTCGCTTAGATGATTAACAATGTTTAATTTCAATAAACCTTATGCTTAACAATTCCATTTCCCAACAAATAGAACCATATTTGGTTCACAGGGCAATAACCCTCGCATAAGTCCGTGGGTAAACCAGATAATCCTTAGACTTATACGAGGTTTATCCCAATAGCACTTTACTTCTTCTTTTTTATGCAGTTCGAGGGTAAACATGATAACCCTCGAACTTACTCCAAGGGTAAACTAGATAACCCTTGAAGTAGGTTCTTCTATTATATTTTAACATTACGATACAACTCAAGGGTAAACAGGATAACCCTCGAAGTAACTCAAAACAAAACACAATAGCAATTCGAATAAATTTTTTTTAGAAATTTTATATTATATATTATATTCTTTGGTTTTTGTTTTGTTTTTTTTTATATATATTTTTTTATATTCTTTTACTCTCCTTCAAAATCAACAAACTCCACCTCTTTTCTCTCTGAAAATTTTAAAAAATGTTGTAAACTTTGACCATTAACTTTAAAAATTTCATGACTTTGAGGATCTTTCAAATCAACTGCTCCATAAGGATAAACATATTTAATAACAAAAGGACCAGTCCATCTGGACTTCAATTTTCCTAGAAAAGAGTGTAGTTTTGAATTATATAATAATACTTCTTGTCCTTTTTCAAATATTCTGTGTAAAATTCTTTTATCATGCCATGTTTTCATCCTTTCTTTAGCTATTTTTGAACTTTCATAGGCCATATTTCTTAATCCCTCTAACTCCACTAATTGTACTTGTCTATTACTACCTGATATTTTTATATTTAAATTTAATTGCTTAAGTGCCCAGAATGGTTTATATTCTAATTCCACAAATAAATGACAAGACCTATCATATACTAATTTATATAGAGTTTTCCCTAATATTGTTTGATAAGCTGTTCTATATGCCCAAAGAGAATCATCTAGCTTATCAGACTAATCCCTCCTAGTAGTGTTTACTACTTTTTCTAAAATTCCTTTAATTTATTTGTTAGCACTTTCAACTTGTCCACTGGTTTGAGGATGGTAGGGGGTAGCTAACCTATATAACACTCCATATCTTTTCAATAATTTCTCAAAGTTTTTGTTACAAAAATGAGTTCCCCTATCACTGATAATTACTCTTGGAATACCAAACCGAGACATTATATTGGATTTTAAAAATCTCATTACTATTATAGAGTCATTAGTTTTAGTAGGAATTGCCTCTATCCATTTGGTTACATATTCTACTACCAAGAGGATATAAACAAAACCATTTGAATTTGAAAAAGGTCCCATGAAATCTATACCCCAGACATCAAAAACTTCTACTTCTTGGATAGGATTTAATGGCATCATATTTCGTTTTGTAGTGCTACCTACGTTTTGGCATTGAACACATTTTTTACAATATTCATATGCATTTTTAAACAATGTTGGCCAATATAGGCCACAATGAAGCACTTTTAAAGCAGTTTTTTTATCTCCAAAATGTCCTCCAGTGAGTTGATCATGACAAAATGACAACACTAATTGTGTTTCTATTTCTGGGATACATATCCTTACAATTTGATCAGGGCATTGCTTAAACAGGTAAGGATCATCCCAAAAGAAGTATTTAACCCTCGAAAAGAATATTTTCTTGTCTAAACTAAACCAATCATGAGGTACTAAACCCGTAGCCAAATAATTAACTATATCAGCATACCATGGGTAGGAATTTAGCATAAACAATTGCTCATCTGGAAATGTGTCATCTATTGGAGGATTAGACAGAAATGAAGCATCTAACCTTAACATGTGGTCTACCACCGTGTTTTCACAACCTTTCTTATCCTTAATTTCCAAATCAAATTCTTGCAATAACAAGATCCATCTTATAAGCCTTGGTTTAGCATCTTTTTTAACTAACAAATACTTAAGTGTTGAATGATCAATGTAAATGATAGTGTGACTACCTATTAGATAAGACCTAAATTTTTCTAAGGCAAAAACAACTACTAGAAATTCTTTTTCAGTTACACTGTAATTAATTTGTGTTTCGTTCAATGTCTTACTTGCATAATATATTACTCTTAGTAGTTTGTCTAATTTCTGACATAGGACTGCACCTAAAGCACAGTCTGATGTGTCACAAATTAATTCAAAAGGTTGAGATCAATCGGGTGTATAAACTATAGGTGAAGTGGTCAGGGCTTCTTTAAGAAAATTAAAAGCTTTTGTGCATTCCTCATTAAAATCAAATTGTGCATCTTTAATCAATAATTGAGTTAAAGGTTGAGCAATTTTACTAAAATTTTTAATAAATCTTCTATAAAAACTAGCATGTCCTAAAAATGCTCTTATATCTTTAACTGTTCTAAGGATAGGTAAATTAGATATTAATTCCACTTTTGCTTTGTTGACTTTTATACCTTCAGCAGAAATAACATGTCCTAAGACTATTCCTTGTTTAACCATAAAATGGCATTTTTTCCAGTTTAATACTAACTTTTTCTGTTCACATCTCTCTAACACTTTTTGTAAATTACTTAAACATTTTTCAAATGAGTCCCCATATATAGAGAAGTCATCCATAAACACTTCTAAAAATTCATTTATAAATTCCGTGAAGATGCCTGTCATACATCTTTGAAATGTAGCAGGTGCAATGCATAGCCCAAAAGGCATACGACTAAAGGCAAATGTTCGAAAAGGACATGTAAAAGTAGTTTTCTCTTGATCCTCAAGTGAAACAGGGATTTGATTATAACTTGAATAGCCATCTAGGAAACAATAATACTCATGCCCCACCAATTTTTCTAACATTTGGTCTATAAAAGGTAGTGGAAAGTGATCTTTCCTAGTTGCTACATTCAGTCTACTATAATCTATACAAACCCTCCAACCAGTTTGAACTCTAGTTGGAACTAATTCCTTGTTATTATTTTCTACAACTGTTATGCTAGATTTCTTAAGTACTACCTGCACTGAACTCACTCAAGAACTATCAAATATTGGATAAATTATATCATTGTCTAACCATTTCAAAATTTCCTTTCTAACAACCTCTTTAATATTTGGATTTAATCTTTTCTATGATTTCCTAACAGGTTGAATTTCAAATTCCAGATTAATCCTATGTTGGTAAATAGTTGAATTTATACCTTTTATGTCTGACATCTGCCATACTATTGCTCCTTTATGATTTCTTAACACTTAAAAATATTTTCTATTTGTATTGATGTTAAATCAGAAGCAATAATGACCGGTAGATTCTCATTTTTGTCCAAAAATGCATATTTTAAATTTTCTAGAAGTGGTTTTAGTTCAAGAACAGGATATTCTGAAGTTAATGATTTGTTATCATTTTCGAATTGTTCTTTGTTTACATCCATAATCTTAGTTTACTTAGATATTTCCTCTTTCAACATTTCTTCAGTTGGTATTACACATCTTTCAACATGATCTAATTCCTCTATGCTTAAATCCTCATCTATTTTAAAAGTTTCGATTAGATTAACTTTAAAATTTTTAAATTGAAGCTCTTTAAACTTTTTCTTGACTCCACTGAAAATATTCAGTTCTAATTTTTGATCACCCCAAGCTAATTCCATCCAACCATTTCTACAACTTATGCAAGCATCAACTATAGCTAAAAATGGCCTTCCTAAAATTATTATAGCTTGATCTTGATTTATATTTGAAGCATTTGTTTCCATCACAGTGAAATCAATAGGGTAGACAAACTCCATAACCCTTACTAAAATATCTTTCACTTTTCCTAAAGGTATTCTTATAGATTTATCTGCTAGCTAGGTTTGATATTATCCAATTTTAACTTCTCATAAACAGAACTAGGCATGACATTAATTCTAGCTCCTAAGTCTATTAGTATTAAAATAACAATCTCCTATATAGCAGGAAATAACCAGAGTTCTTGGGTCATTTAATTTTTCAAGTATAGGATTAATTAACATGGAGCTTACCTCTTTAGCTAAAAATTCCTTTTTTAATACTTTCTTCCTTCTATTCTTGGTACGAAGAGTTTTAAGATATTTGGCATAAGAAGGAACTTGTCTAATAATTTCCAATAATGATATATTGACTTTAACTTGCTCAAATATTTTACTGATTTGTTCCAATTCTTGATCCTTAACATTTCTCATCCTATGTGGAAATGGAAAGTGATTTTCGTTTGTTAACTTATCTTCATTTTTAGCATCTTTCTTAACTCTATTTTTGATTTCTTTACTGTTTTTAGATTGTTTAATATTTTCAATTTCTGTATTATCCTCTAATTCAACATCAACTTTTTATTGTGGACTAGATTGTTCATTAATTTTCTCTTTCTTTGTGAAATTATCATTAATTTGTTCTTCTTTATCATCTTTTTTAGGACCTCCATAAGTGACACCAGATCTTAATATAATACTTACATCTTTTGATTCTTCTTTTAACATATTATTAGCCATAGGAACTCTAAAATCTCCTTCTAATGTAAGGGTAGCTAACACCTCAGGTGACTCTTCTACACTTTTGGAAATAGGGTCATTCACAACCTCAAATGATCCAACTGAATAGTCCCTTACTAAATAGTCAAGCAATTCATACCCTTCCCAGATTTGATCTTTTTCCTTAAAATTTTCAACTTCTAGAGCTCCATAGAACTGATTTGATGTGAGTGTTGCACAAGTGTCTATAGGTTCCTTTTGAAAATCTTCATCTTGTTCAGATAAATTAGAATTAGAATTCCTTATAAATAGGTCAATGGATCTTTGAATTTCATCTAACTTCTTCATATGATTAAATGCAGTTAAATCATTATACTGATTTTCTTCCATTACCTCAAGTGGTTGTATGTTCTCTTCTATAAATAAAATACTTTCTAATGAATTTACCTCCTGATAATTTTGATTTTCATTTAAGTTTTCTCAATTAAAATCATCATTGTTTTCATACTCATTGAACATCTTACTGTCTTTCGTTTGCTGTATTAATTCATCAAATCTATTCCGCAGTTTTTCAAATTCCTGTGATATTCTTTGATTAATATAATTCTAATCGATTCCAACATTAATTGGTAAATTAAGATTTTTTAAACCTGTATTAATTCCTTGAACATTCTGATCTTCTTGTAAGATTGACCAGTTTAAATAATTATAATTTCGTAATTCATTCAATCTATTACTCCCTTCATTATTTTGTATTGATTCATCTATTTTATCCCTTAATTGTTGGATTTGTAATGATATATTTGATTGATAATTTTGATTTTCATTCACATGATTATACTCTGAATAATAATTTTGCATGTTTGAATTGTCATTACAGTCCCACAAATTAGAATTGTCATTCCAATTATAATTATTTTGAGAATTAACATTAAGTCCTTCTAAATCATGTTGTGAAGAGTAATCATTAAACTCCATAGGTGAATAATCTCCTCTAACATAATTAGAATAGTTATAATTCTCATAACTAGTTACTAGAACAATCCCATAATTACCCCAATACGAGTTATATGAGTTCATTATGAAATTCAGAATTAAAAAAAAAACAAAACTCTACTTTAGAATAGTAGTAAGACTTTGAAATAAAATTTAATAACAGTAAATGCAAATAAATTCTATTACAACCCTAGCTAGCACCAAAATAACAAAAACAACACCAACTGCAGGAATTGAAGCAATCCCTGGCAACGGTGCCAAAAATTTGTTCCACTCTTACACAACACTTGTAATTCAATTCTTGTAAAAATTGTGTGTGTGAAATATTTTAATTCATCGTAAGTTGCACACTTTAGTAGTGCAACTATGCACACGTTTGTCCACAGGGATTAGTTTTGCTTGGTGTTTAGCTAAATTGGTGTATTCAATTAATGGAACAAGTGATTAAATATCTTTTAAGCAATGTCACAGTTGCTCTGTTCCAATTAACCGTTAGGATGCTCTTTAAATACCTCATGCATTATACCTTCCAAAGAGTTCTTTCATTAACTTTAATTCCTTCACCACTTAGAATATTTCAATTTTAAACTTAGTCATTTTGTAAATGATTTGAATTTTACTTTGAAAGACTCTATCCAGTGAATTTTACTTCCAAATATTTAATTCTTCTTAAGTTTTAACATTATACACTTCAGTTTGCATAAAATTTATCATTTTGCACAGAAAAAACACTTAACTCTCGAGGTATCTCGTGGGTAAACGTCTTCACCCTTGAGCTTTCTCGAGGGTTGTGCTATAATTGTGAGTTTCAGAAGTAAATATAGTATGTTTCGAATTAGTTGAAACTTCTAAGAGTTGAATTCTTATATTTTTGGTCTTTTTAGATATTTTAAAGTACAACAAACAACACAATGCACGAAACACAATGCAATACAAATAACTTGTAAAATAAAAGAGCAACATTCAACATCACAATAAACCTAAAAACAATATCTAATTATCGTAATTGAGTTGATAAAGTGGGTGTTTGTAGATTCGAGTGTAAATATAAGAGTAAAGTAAAAATAAAGAAAATGAAAATGGAAAGAGCACTTAATGCTTCACTGTAATTTCTTCCTTAGAAAGTTGCTTAGGCTGGGAACTTCTCTTTATCTTTACTTCTGGTCCACCAGGTCGTCAATCTAGCAGGCCTTCCTTTTGACCTTGTAGTGAGATTTTGGGCGTCACTCTACAATTACACCAAGGAACAGAGGAGGAAGTAGCCGACGCTGAGAGTCTCTCCTTTAATGATACGCTCAAGTTTAGAAAAGAACAGCAAATGCACTATGCGAATGGTTGGAGAAGAGGAGGTCGTGAATCTCCTCTCGGAAGAGATGAGTGGGTGGAAGATGGAAGATGGAGAAGATGGAAAATGCTCTGTGAATGGCGGATGGAGGAAGAAGGGGGAGGTGCTAGTTTCATGGCTATGAGACCGTTTTATAGCTGGGAGGAATGGCAGTCCACGAGCTGGTAGTTAACAAGGGCATGGTGCACGTCTGAACGTGTGAGATCATTCCATGCAAGCCACTTCTTTAACCTGTCCGGCCTCGTTCTCCATAGTTGAGCTTTAGCTAAATTAATGTTCAATTCTGCTCTTCTACATATTTCCTTGCAATTGCTCATCAAATTCTCCTGCATATACATAAAGAATACTTTTCGTGAAACACATCATATTACAGGAGAAATAATTCATAACATTTAAACGTTAACTATGATTGCAATTGCTATTACATCAATGAAATTCATTGCACAGAACAAATAGGGTATAGGCTTGAGGGTAATCTAGTTTACACTCACGTAAGTTCGTGGGTAAATGGCTTAACCCTCAGACTTTGCACTTAAACATAAATCATAATTTTTTTTCTACGGATTAATCACTTTATCAGCAACCTAAAGAGTCAACTATCAATCATTAATTTCTTTCTCAATAGGTAATCAACACAAACATAATTAACTTAAAACTTAATTCATGCATCATTAAAATGAATAAACATGCATAATGCTCAAAAGTATAGTTAACCTTGTAATCATCATAATTCAATGCAAAATGTAATTAAAACTCATTAAAACATATGAATTAATATCAATAAAATGCACACTTTTGAGTCTGAACACTCTTCCAAGTCAATCTGTTCAGAATCCCCATTTACCTATTGGGCACATAACTCATGGAATTGATGAACAACACCATATTGCTTAAGCCAATGACGCTGTAGTTTGGTGGTGTCTGTTTATAAACCACTTAGTTTTCTTTTAAGCCATTAGAATTCCATAAGCAGAGATATATATATGAGCACTGTTTTTATTTTAATTATATTATTTCTATGTGAAAAGAAAAAAAAAATCACATCCTTATCATCATTCTTTATTGATGCATAGCAATTGTATTTAATTTCTGCAGCATTACTTATGCATTTCATATGATTCATCCTATTAAGTTCAATGCATTATTCAGCATGCATCACATTTTCATATTTGATACTGGGGATGTTTATTATATTCCGTATGTCTTGAATTTTCCTATATATACTGAACTTTTCCATTTACATTGAGGACAATGCAAAGTTTAATTATGTGAGGGAAGGTTTATGTTTAAGTAAGTTTAAGTATGTTAAAAATTTTCTTTTCCGATCTTTGTGATTTTCTTTGATTTTCACATCTTTAATATCTTTTATGTTTTTATTTGAGAACAAAACTTGAGGAATATAAGTTTCAAGTGTTACTATTAGAATTAATGGGAAGCCTCTATTATATTGAGAGGAGAATTTCTAGAGCCAATTCCAAGTAACCTATTGCCCTTAGAGGAGATGGATTTTAAATTAAATTGTGCAATGGGTTGAGTCTTCCTGTTTCATTTGAATTAATGCCTTGTTAACTTAGTTTTTCTAAAGTGAATCATTTTCCTTCCTCATTACCTTGTTTGACTAGAGAGATTAACCTATCCTGAGTGTCACCATAAAAATGATCATGATATGAAAAAATTTCCATTCTAGTGAGCATTATCCTAAGGTTTCTCCCAAACTTCTCTAAGTTAGAGGTTATGTAAAGGAAGGTAGCTAGGGAATACACCAATTTAGGTAAACACCAAGCAAAACTGATCCCTATGGACAAACCTGTACTTGCATACTAATTACATCTAAACCCGTGCACTTGCGGTGAAATTAAAATATTTCGCACACACAATTTTTACAAGAATTTAATAACAAGTGTTGTGTAGGAGCAAAACAATGGCGCTCCAGCCAGCATGGTCGCCTTAGCGGCTTCAACCCTAGCACCACTCTAGGTACATCCAGCAGGCCAACTGTTCTTGCCCTTGACCTCGTCGGTCGCTCCAGTCGCATCCACCTTTGAGAAGCACAAGGGCATGGAGGCGATCATTGCTTGGCTCCACCCCTGCTCTAGCAGTAGTTGTCCGCATGCATGGCTATCACAAGGTCTGGCCAGGTTTATCAACCGAAGCCATGCCAAACGGGGATCTCCATCCTAGGCGTGCTAGGCCAGTCATCATCTGGTAGCCGATAGCCTACTCCATCGGCCGTTGCCTCACCACCACCAATCGCCCCTCCACTGCTGCCTACCAACCAGTTAGTCCTACTACAAGGACAATGAAGGCATCAAGAAGGGCTTGACATCCTAACGAAGACATCAAGAAGGGCTTGACATTGCAACCAAGGTGTCACTAAGGGCTTAACATCCCAACAAAGGTATCAAAAATGTGGCTTCAGAGCACTTCATGTCGGAACCTGTGCCATCAACAACAGGGCTTGGCATGCCACACACAAGATCTACCAGCAGCTGCATCCTCAGCAACACAGGGCTTGGCATCCCACACGCAAGATCCGTCAGCAACTGAGTCCTTAGTAGCACAGGGCTTGGCATCCCATGCACAAGTGCATCAGCAATGGAGACCTTAGCGGTTTACAACTTGGTGACCCATATGAGTCAACTAGCTCCTCACACAGCAGCAGGGCTTGGCATGCCACGTACAAGCATGCCGGCAGTTGTGTCCTCAACAGCCACCAACTTGGTAGCCCATCCGAGTCTGCCAACTCTACCTCCGCCAGCAAGGGGTGGCAATTGCCTCAAGTCTCACATCCAGCCCAGGCTAGAGTTGGGAACCATCCAACTACCTGTCCTAGAATCCTACTACCAACAACCTTCAACAAGTAGAATGGAGCCAGGTCAGCTAGCCTGCTTAGCCTTAGCGGCATCCTTAGCAAGTAGAATGCTAGCCAACATCGTGGGGTAGAACTAGGGGCATTTTGCCCCTCCCCCACCTCACTCACCCAGACAAGCGAACGTGACTAGCCCATTCTGTCCTTGTCCGAAACTCTCTCTGCTTTCTGCCTCGTGGCAAGCCGACAGCTAGAACATCCACTTGATATTCCACCCGGGCAGAACTAGGGGCATTTTACCCCTAGGGATCGATAGCCCTCCCCCTCTTCATGTGCCCGATAGCCGGAGTAGCAGGTAAAGCTCAATGGCCTCACACCTCAAGCACGCAAACGCGACAAGCCCATTGCGTCGTCGACTGAAACCCACTTTGGCTTTTGCCTTCAGGTAGGCCAGAAGCTGACGTATCTAATCGGCTTTCTGGCAGGTGACCGAGAGGCCAGCCCCAGACAGGTATGCTTCCCTTCCCCCACTAATTCCCTTTGCATGACTCACACATCACACCTTGCACACACAATAGGCAAGTCCATCCTTCGGTTCATCCTATCGCAGTAGTGTTGAAAATGAAAGGGGTCGAAAAGGCTAATGACGCCTCCATCCCCAAGAGTCGGCATAGGTTCCAGGTCTCAATCCATCGAAAAACACTCTTTCCCTCTCCTTCACATCCCCACGAGCTTCTAGGTCTCAATCTGTCAGAAACTGCCTTCTATAAACTCGAATGCCAACAACCGAACCGACACCTGACGGCAGCCTGTTGCCATACCACTAGCCAGACTCTACCACCCTATCAGCCCCCTACTGACTTCCACATCATCCACTTCCGAAAGCTGCACCCATGACCGATGGCGAGAACAGTCTACAACAATAGATAGCACATTTGGCTCAAGACATGCTATCTAGACTTTAGGGACGAACCACCGACCCCAGGAGTGTTAACACATACAGCTGGGTTACCACGCTAACAACCTAAGCACCCAAAAATTTTCAACTTTGACGGTGTCAAGACAAAACAGAGTGACTAGTCTAGGTTTGTCCCAATCTCCATGATTCTTGCTAATTCTGAGCATTTACTTAATAGCAGTGGGAGATCGCTTCTTACCCCAAGTGAGCATCCAAGCTCCCCCTTTTTTACTTAGCCTGAGCACCACCCGACAATGAGGGAGATCTCCAACTTCGACTCCCTCTAGGTAAAGTATCCCCCTTAGACCCAATCGCAACACCGTTGGGTTACTCAGCTTGCCAACAGCACATGGGGAGGGGCTAATATCATTTTTATTCATTTTTTTTTCTTATCTTCCATTTGTAAAGAAAAAAAAACAAAAAAAAGAAGAAAACAAAAAGAAAGAAAGAAAAGAAGAAGAATAAAAGTTAGTGGCTCACATTCTTCTTTAACAAAAAAGAAAAAAAAAAGAAAAAAAAAAGAAAAAAAAAAAGAAAAGAAAAAAAGAAAAGCTACTTGTTGCTAAGTCCTGAAAATTGATGGACTCCTGTGTAGGGGAAGGGTAGATTTTAGAATTCTATTAGCTGTTGACAGTCCTATACCCAGTTTGTTGCGATTGACCAAGCACTTCCCCCTTTTTAGGGCTTGGCAACCCATCAAAATTTTCCATCACAATCGAGTGCCGGAACCCATTTACCGGCACCCACAGCTTTTGCTCTCTCTTGTCCTAGGGCTTGACATCCCAACAAAGTCGTTAAACAGGGCTTGGCATCCCACACACAAGACCCACCGACAGCTACATCCTTAGCAGCACTGGGCTTGGCATCCTGTTGTAAGTCGCTTCCACCACTGGGTTCTGAAGCCCACATTTTCGGAACCCGCACTATTCTATCCTTTTATCTCCTCACCCTAGAGTGAACTTGTGAGGATGAATCAGCAAAGTCATGGGCAGAGGGACAGCCTTAGGATCTCTCCTCTAGACCTGTCCTTGTTGCCTAGGGTTGCTTTCGCTAGACCGAGGAACATTGCCTGTCGGCTTCTCCTATATGAAATTCTAGCAACCCTTTTTATTGTGAGGTGAGCCACCTTTCATTTCCTAATAGGTTCAGATAGCACCATTGAACCGAAATAGCCACCTTACGTGGGCTCTATCATAGGCAACTACCTCAAACCCCCCATCACCTTTTGCATGCTTTGGTATAATCTCATTTGATTCCGATGAACGAACCCAGCATCTGCCACCCTTACAGCACCAATGGGGCACGATGCATGAGGATGGGCCATAGTAGATTGTCTCAGCACCTTCGCACGTTTTATCACTCGCACTCCTAGACAAGGGTAGGGGACAACACTTCCTCCCCACCTAGGGTGATTAACATTCAAACAAAGCATGTAGGTGAATATGGAACTTGGCTCAATCAGCCGGCACCCCAGCCACGTCTGTACCCTCTCTTTCATCCGGCTATCACCTGGAAGTCGACGAGGTTCTACTGGCCCCACCGATGGACAGGCCAAGGTACAGAGAATGGAAGACGGTTATATGGAGCGCATTGCCACGTGGGGCGAATGGCTCGTGATACGAAGTCGCCACCTTATTTTTGTGAAGAAAATAAGGAAAACTGGATGGGGAAGGATTGATTTTCCATCAAAGGGTAAAAAGTGCAGAAATATAGAACGACAATGTAAAGCAGCGTGAAAACTAATGACTTCTGCAAAAATGAGAGAAACTAGATATGAGACTCAAGGTACTATTGGGGAAGGTGTTAGACACCCCTACACAGCATGGGTAATCTTGGCCTCTCTTCGACTCTAAAAGGAAACATGATACTAGTCAGCCCAGCCTAAGTCGGGAAGGATTAAGGCGATGGCCTCATCCTAGAGGATTCATTAGGGCATCGGGAGGAGTAGCCTTACTCCTTCTGATGAAACAAATGGGAAACTGCTGGTGCGAGGATTCACGCAAGGTTCGACGGGAAAGGAGGAGAGGTGAAAGGTACGATTGCTACCATTATAGACCATTGGCTAAAGAGTCAAAGGTCTGGTGAGCCTGCCGGCTGGCAAGTCGGAAGGCTAGGTATGGGGTTGGCTTCTACCTAGCATGTCGCCTCTCTTTTCGGGAACAAGGATTCATGCACCCAGTTCGGCCAGGGTCGGCAAGGACTCATGCTGACAGCCCCAGCCTAGAGGATTCACTAGGGCATCGGGAGGAGTAGCCTTACTCCTCCCGGTAAAAGGGGAATCACCTAGGTGCAAGGACTCATGCACCTAGCTTGGCCTGAGTCAACAAGGATTCATGCCGGTGGCCTCAATCTGGAGGATTCACAAGGGCATCGAGAGGAGTAGCTTTACTCGTCCTAGTAATAAGGGGGGTCGCCTGGGTGCAAGGACTCATGCACCTAGCTCAGCCTGAGTCGGCAAGGATTCTTGCTGACGACCTCATCCTGGAGGATTCACCTAGGCATCGGGAAGAGTAGCCTTACTCCTCCTGGCAAGACAAGCGGGAAAATGTAAAATCTACTAGTGTGAGGATGCACGCGAGATCCGATGGGTAAAAACCTTGAGGGTAGAGAAAGGATAAGGACATGGCAGCTATCGCTGCAAACCTTTGGTTGAAGAGCCAAAGGTCTGGTGAGACTATCGGTCTGCCTATTGGACATCCGGGTATGGGGTTGGATGTACACCTGGTATGCAGCCTCTCCTTCTAGGTGCAAGGGTTCATGCATTCAATGCCGAGAGACCGGAGAGGCGGACACCTTCAAGGAGATGGTCGTCTGTAAGCGAAGATGACGCGTCCGACGATGGCTTAGCATTTACAATAAAAAGATACATCGAGAAATACGAAAATATAATCATAAGCGTGTAAAGAAGCATGGGTTTCTGTATGAAAACCTAAAAAACACCAAGACAGAGCTGATCTTAACCCGTCCCGGGAGGATGCACTCGATGGGGAGGGTAGATGCCGATACCTTCAGAAGTGTATCTAAAGGAATGAAACTCGGGCACATCCTTCGACCTTTCCCCATGTGTGGGGAAGGTCTAGCCCGGTCATGGTTACGAGATGCATGTGGCTAGTCGAAGGACATTATGGCGAGAGAGAAGGAGACCATCTTCCTTGGCAGGCGTAGCCTTGCACGGCTGCAGGGAGGGGCTCCTCTCGCCGGAAGGATAGGAGATTTACTTGCATCAACCCTAACATCAAACATGAAAATGTGATGCATGCTAAATAATGCATTGAACTTAATAGGATGAAGCATGTGAAATGCATAAGTAATGCTGCAAAAATTAAATACAAATGCTATGCATCAATAAAATATGATGATAAGGAGGTGATATATATTTTTCTCTCTTCAAAGAAACAAAAATAGTGCTCCTGTATATTTATGCTTGTGGAATTGTAATGGCTCACAAGAAAACCAGGTGGTTTATAAACAAACACCACCAAACTATAGCCTCATTGGCTTAAGCTGAGTGGTGTTGCACATCCCCTCCATGAGCTATGTGCCCATCAGGTATATGGGGATTCGGCACAGATTGACTTGGAAGTGCACCTTTGTTTCTCAAGTTCAATGAATTAGATATTTGGTTCAATTGTGTTTCAATTTGTTTAATAGCTTGATCATGCGCAATAATTTGGGGATTAGATTTTAATGCTAAGTCTACTTTTTGCATTAAGCTTGTTAATTATTTCTCAAAAGTCTGATCATGAATAGATTGGTTATGATTTACATTTAAAGAACTATTGTTCATTGCATTTTGTTCAATAAAAGGTTGTCCTATAGATTGAGGTGGTTGTTGGCCTGGGTTTTTCCATGAAAGATTAGGATGGTTCCTCCACCTAGGATTATAAGTAGGATTGAAATTTGAGTTGTTACATTGATTATATATTAAAGCATTAACATCTTCAGTCATTTAAAATAGGACAATCCTCTACAACATGACCTATGGCAAAGTAACTTGTACATTTTGGCGTGGTATGCTCATTATTTTGTTTAAGTTGTAGTTCATCAATTTTATGAATCAAGCTAGTCATCTTAGCTTCTAAGGCAATATGTGGTTCAACAATATGGACTCCCCTAGGGGTAGGAATTTGTTCTTGACTTACTTCAACAGCACTCTCCCATTAGGCAGTTCTTTTGGCTAGATCTTCTAAAAATTTCCAAGCATTATCTATTCCTTGGTTCAGAAATCCATTTTGACTCAAAGATTCTAAGAGTGTCTTTGTGTGATAATCAATTCCTTCATAAATAGTTCAGATTTGGGTCACTCTCTCTACTCCATGATGTGGGAATTGAGCTAGGAGATCACGAAACCTTGCAAAATATTTCTAGAAAGGTTCTTTTGGTTTCTGTCTACAATTCAAAATTTCATTTTTCCTTTTAATTGTGACATGCATTAGATAGTATTTTTCTAAAAATTTAGAACAGAATTGATTTCAAGTGATAATAGAATTCGGTTGTAAACTATATAACTATCTTTTTGCACTCTCTTTTAAAGCAAAAGACATATACCTTAATTTAATTGCATCAATAGTCATGTTTCATACTTTCATAATATTACAAACTTCATTAAATTCTTTTAAAAACCAATAAGCATCTTCTTTTTCAAATCCATGAAATTTTGGTAACTGGTTGATGTAATTGGAATTTAATTCAAATCTGTCATTAAGACATTCAGGTAGTGTTATGCAAGAAGGTTCATCCATTAAATTAGGGTAAAACATACTGCCTATTGTTTGTTCTATAGGTTGTTCTTGCTGTGGGGCAACCATAATTGTTTTTCTTGTAGGTGTTCTAACTAACCTATGAGATGAATCCTTAGACCAACCTGACATACAACATTTAAATGTAAAAGAAGATTTGTTTGTGTACCATCGTTGAGTAAGCTTTAGCTGTCATTTCATGTTGTCATGCAACAGGTACATCTATTTACAATAATACCACAACTATAGTAAATGATATAAAATTTCAAATTTCATAAAAACATGCAACCAAACAACAAAGATGTTCATTCAGTTTTTGAGTACAATATATCAAAGATGTTCCAAAAGAAATAAAAACATTACAAGTGTTTAACAGGAGAGTTTTTGAAACAACCCATGGCCAAGTTTGTGGGTAAACTAGTTTACCCTTGAACTAACACGTGGGTAGACAGAAAATATTACACACAGTGTTGCAGAGTATTTGCATAGGGAATTAATTCCTGGAACCACACTGTAGAAGAAGGCAAAGTTAATTGATGAATAAGTTCAGCAATATAGCCTCCATCAACTAGTTGGATCTTGTAATAATAGAGATTATCCCAAGCACAATAAATAAGAGTATCTCTGTTTAGACTCAAAAGTGTGCATTTTATTGATATTAATTCATGTGTTTTGTTGAGTTTTATTTGCATTCTGCATTGAATTATGATGATTACAAGGTTAACTATACTTTTGAGCAATATGCACGATTATTCACTTTAATGACACATGAATTACATTTTGAGTTGTTAATTATGTTTATGTTTATTAACTATTAAGAAAGGAATGAATGATTGATATTTGACACTTTAGGTTGCTAATAGAACGATTAATTTACAAAGAAAAACTCGTGATTTATGCTTAAATGCAAGTCCGAGGGTTAAACTATTTACCCACGGACTTATCTGTGGGCTATCCTATTTACCCTCGGACCATTCTGTGAGCGTTAAGGGTTTACCCACGAACTTACGCGAGGGTAAACCAGTTTACCCTCGAACCTATACCCTGTTTGTTCTATGCAATGAATTTCATTGATATTAAAGCAATTGCAATTACAGTTAAGATCTAAATGTTATGAATTATTTCTCTTGTAATATGATGCATTTCACGAAATGTATTTCTTAAGTATTTGCAGGAAAATTCGATAAGTAACTGCAGGAATTGCGTAATAGAGCAGAATTAAATATTAATTCAGCTGCAGCTCCACCATGAAGAACGTGGACGGACAGGTTGAAATAGTGGATTGCATGAGCTGATCTCACATGTCTGGACGTGCACCATGCCCTTGTTAACTGCCAGCTCATGAACTGCCAATCCTCCCATCTATAAAATAGTCCCAAAGCCTTGAAACTAAGCCCCCCCTATCTTCTTCCTTCATCCACCGTTTATAGAGCATTTTCCATCTTCTCCATCTTCCAACCTCCACCCCCACTCATCTCTTTTGAGGGGAGATTGACAACCTCCTCTTCTCCAACCATTCACGTAGTGTATTTGCTGTTATTTTCTCAACCTGAGCATATTCTTGAAGGAGAGACTCTCAGCGTCGGCTACTTCCTCCTCTATTCCTTGGTGTAATTGTAGATTGACGCCCCAAAATCTCACTACAAGGTCGAAAGGAAAGCCTGCCAAATTAAAGACTTGGTGGACCGGAAGTAAAGACAAAGAGAAGTTCCCAACCTAAGCAAGTTTTGAAGGGAGGAATTACAGTGAAGCATTAGGTATTCTTTCCATTTTTATTTTCTTTATTTTACTTTACGTTTTTACAACTATACTCAAATCTACAATCACACACTTTATCAACTTAGTTATGGTAATTAGAATATGTTTCTATTTTTGCTGTAATGTTGAATGTTGCATTCTTACTTTTACAAGTTGTTTGTATTATACTGTGTTTCTTGCATTGTATCGTGTGTTGTGTTTTGAAATATATAAAAAGACCAAAAATATAATCATTCAACTCTTAGAAGTTTCAGCCAATTTGAATCATGCTGTTTTTACATCTGAAACTCACAATTATCGCACTACCCACATGTAAGTTTGAGGGTAGAGACGTTTACTCATGAGCTACCTCGAGGGTTAAGTGCTTCTTCTATGCAGAACGTTAAATTTTATGCAATTGAAGGGTATACTGTCAAAGCTTAAGAAAAATTAAATATTTGGAAGTAAAATCCTCTGGAAAGTGTAACACAATCGGTATTTAAAGACCATCCTAGTGGTTAATTGGAACAAGGCAACCGTGACATTACTTATAAGATATTTAATCAATTGTTTCACTTAATTGAAGTTACCAATTCAGCTAAACTCCAAGCAAAAACTAATCCCTGTAGACAAACCCGTACTTGCACACTAATTACATCTGAACTTGTGCACTTGCGGTGAATTAAAATTATTTCGCACACACAATTTATATAGGAAAAGAATTACAAGTGTTAATGGCAAGGTAACAAGTTTTTGGCACCGTTGCCGGGGATTGCTTAATTTCTTGCAATTGGTATTGCTTTTTGCTATTTTGTTGTTAGCTAGGGTTGCAATATGATTTATGTGCATTACTGCTGTTAAATTCTATTTCATAGTCTTATTGCTATTCCAGAGTAGAGTCTTGTATTTAAATTCTAAATTACATAATGGACTCATATAACTCGTATAGGGGTGATTTTGGGAGTGTTCTAGGAACTAGTTATGAGGATTATAATTATTCTAATTATGTTAGAAGAGATTATTTACCTATGGAGTTTAATGACTACTCTTCACAACATGATTTAGAAAGACTTAATGTTAATTCTCAAAATAATTACAACTGGAATGACAATTCTAATTTGCGAAACTGTAATGGCAATTCTAGAAGGTAGAATTATTATTCAAAGTATAATCATATGAACGAAAATCGAAATTACCAATCAAATCTTACAAGATGATCAAAGTGTTCAAAGTATTGATATAGGTATATCAAATCTTGGAGATAATGTACCAATTAATACTGGAATTGATCAGAATTATAGTAAGCAAAGAATATCACAAGAATTCGAAAAATTGCTAAATAGATATAATGAATCAATACAGAAAATGAAAGACAGTGAAATGTTTAATGAATATGAAAACAATGATTTTAATTGGGTGAAGTCAAATGGAAATCAAAATTATCTAGAGGTGAATTCATTAGAAAACATTTCATATATAGAGAAAGGAATGAATTTCTTTAAACCTTTTTGAATGTGCTTGTGGCTTGTCTCTTTATTGGCTTCATCACCTTCATCTTTAATTCCTATAATTTCTTTAATAAGTTTCCTGTAATTTCTTCATTCCTTCATTTTCTTTGATTTTGTGACTTTGTTGTTTCATATTTTTGCCTTAATTTCTTCATACCTTCATTTTCTCCATATTAAATTATTTGACATCATCAAAACCTATAAATAGTGAGTTCTCAACACTCTATAGTCAATGAGCGTATGAAGTTTGGATTAAGGATTCTATAGACCTATTATTTTTGACTATTGAACATGTGTGCTGATTCTGCATTTTTAAGTGTCTTATTATAAAAACAACATTAATCAATGTCTTAATCTCACCATATGAATTCTTTTCCTTCATTTATCTCTATCATTAATTCTTTTGTTAAATTATATAATTTTAAATCTTTTTTCACTATTTATAACAAGTACTTTTTGGTTTTATGTCTTTTTAAATTTCACTTGCATTATTAATTAATTCTCTTTTTCTGGCTGGTGTATTCATAAGTTTTTTTATGGATATGAACAAACCATTTAAGATGATTTTCTCTCTTTTATATTCAATCAGTATAAATCCTACTCTATTATAAATAAAATCATTTTTTAACTTATCTTTTATTGTATTATCAGTCATTCATCTTAGCATTCACATCTCTACTACAATAACCTTCTACACAAAGCTCATTTTGACACTCCATTTTTTGTGTTATAAGATATATTTGGGTGAATGGATGTTTTGTTCTGTGGAATTTTTCTTTTAATTTTAAGTGTTCAAGGTTATATCTCTTCACTTAGAAACTGCCTTATTTTATGGTTGAGAATTACTTTTTATGGCTTGACATTAGGAAAATTCAAAATTTAAAAATGATGGTTTATTCATTTCCATCGTGATTTCTCTCCATTTCAAATGAAAAAGAAAAGCCCTTCGGGAAGGACCTTTTTAATGCACGACTTACTACGGATATTCATGATATACTTTGCTAAACTGTGTTGACATTGATTACAACCACAGATAGGATTGACTTTGTTAGTTGCACCATTGGCTCAAAGAACAAATGGAATGAATGAAGAAAGTTTCAGCTCTGAACTGGATTCTTGAAAACTTTCCTGGACACAAGTATGAGACACAACATGCGCTTGTTCTATATATACATATATTGTAATTTGTCGTTTGTGATTTTTTATAATTTTGAGGTGACCATCAAGATAATACGTTGTACCATGCCAGTAGAAAGAAATCATGTAAGGTGAGATTGGAATTTACAAATAAAGCATGTGACAGGAAAGATCATGAGAAACACCCAAGAGCAAAAGCCGTTGCAAAACATATCCACTAGATCCTAAATGGTAGGTAAATAGGAATGTAAAAAAATGGAACTTCTACTCATAGTGTACTTTTTTCTTCTTGTCATAATTTCTATTTACGTACTAGGTTCATGAATTATACCATCGGTTATGCTGTAACAGCTTTGGCTGGTCTTCGCGTGGGTTATGGAGCATTCCCCCTAACCATTATCCAATATTTATACAGAGCAAAACAACCTTATAATGATTCTGTAGCTGCGTGAGTTGCTGCATGTGCTGCCCTGCAGAACACCACTTATCTTGAGGTACCCAAATGATGAAACTTATATTTCTGCTGTTGTTTCGATCTTTGAATATTATATTGCCTAGAAAACCATACATTATCTATGATTTAGTCACCTAACCTTAAATCTTCACAGCACGTAAAGAATTTACCTGTGCAAGAAAAATAAAGGGTGTTTAATCTTCTGAAAGAAGTCCCCTTTTTGAAGCCGTATCAAAGCTATTCCAACTTCATTCTTTGCAAGATCACATCTGGAAAAAATGCGGAGAAGATAAAGGTCATCCACGACACTTGCCAGCTCTCCATGTGGCACTATAGCCATCTATCACAATTACACTGATATATTCATCTCTTTTCAGGACTTTGCACAGATGGGTGTGATGATCCGGCATTAAAGGGTAAGTTAAGAGGGTCTCTGTTGGGAAGCCAGAGCATACGGACGCATTAATGAGTTGTCTGAGAAGACACTGGTAAATAATGGCAGACTGCCAACGTCTAGCAACCGTTTCATGAACCATGTAGTTCCATGGCTACCAAGATCATTATTAATGCTAAAAATTAGTTTAATGAGCATTCATCCTGGGATAGGGTATTGTATGTATAAGACCCTTATTGGATAAGCGAGTCGCACTTAATGGTTGGTCAGGCGCACAACCACGATGATGAGGACCATCCATGTGATAACTTCCTAATCAGCCAGTGTCGCCTTGACTTAAAAACCTATGTATGAAAGCTTATTTCTGAAAAGATTGTCACTTTGCTAGGATTTAAATTTCAGTAAATTTTAAGAATGTCACTTTTGATCAATTAAGTTATTGTAGTCAATTTGATTGTGTAAGGGCATAAGTTACGTACATCTCTATTATTTGCTCACCATCATATTTGATTCTAGCGGTAGCTTTATGAGTATCCTTGATGCTCCACAAAAGAGAGAGGCTTCTTCCCATGCTGTGTGGCAAGTCAGCATGCTTATTTTGGCCAATAAATAAATTATTTTGCTAGGTTGCATATAACATGCATGCTTCGTAAATAAGAATGATATCAAATAATAAGCACATATTAGAAGATCATGGCTCTTAACTTCTACAATTTTTTCATTTTTACTTTATAGAATATATATTTTAACAAATGATGTAATAACAATAAAGATTTTCATTGTAACTATCAAAAAGTGAAATAAAAATAGGTTTTCTCATCACGAAAATCATGTTGACCTAAAAAAAAACGTAAACTTCAAACTCACTTGACATGTAGACTTGCCACACAAAACTCACCTAAGCTTAATAATACTAGCCCAACTGTACCATATTTTAGACTTGTTCGTTTAATAGTTATTTAATATACATTTCTATTTTTTACTATACACCACAACTATATCCAATAACATTTATTATACACTTTTAACATTCTACACCAAAAAATACAAATGGTGCTCAAACCCTACTATGAGGAAAGCAAAACATACCCTACATAGAACGATTTGATTCAAGCATTTTAAAAGACATTTTGAATGCTGCAGACATAACCCCTACCACATCAAAAACAATAGCTATGAACCATCCGCAACAAACTTCAGCCATTCCGAAAACACTTTGAATGGGGGCACAAACCAATGCCAATTCTCAGAGCAAAGCAATGCTCCAGATTGCCACAAAAGGAGAAAAACAACAAACCATATCAATCGAACTAGAAATAATCAACTATTAAATGAAGCACCTAAAAGGATCCCAAAGGGAAAGCAATGTGCAACTTGTACAACCAAACAAAAAAAAATCAAGAACCTAGGGAAGAAGAGCTTGGGACACAATAAAATAAACCAACAGAGTAGTGCACTCACTCGCACCGTATCCCACATGGAATGGCTAAAATCCAACACACCATTCCCAAAGATTTCTAATGAACACCAATCCAGAGTTGTATGGGTGGCAATACAATCCCATGGGCAACAATTTACCAATTAAACCCAAGCAAAATGGAAGGCCCTGGTTACATCTAACCAATTGAATTATTAATCTATTGAAATGATGACACCTTGTGTGAGACCAAACAAGTATACAAGTGTACTCATCATCTTACATAGTTGTGTTATCATGTTTGTCATTTTCATCATGTTCCTGTATAATTTAGTGAACAAATGATTGATTCTTGACAACTCAAATATATAGCACATATATTTGTATTATTCAAATTTATGCTTGATGCTTCATTTTAAATGCTAAATGCATATAACCGAATACAATCTAATCATGTTGAATTGGATAAAAATTATGTTAAATCATATAAAAATAAAATAACAATCATTATATGAATATTTCAACTTAGTTAATCATCTATTCAACATGATGGGCTACGAGTCATTTGTATTCTAATCATTAATGGTTGGTAAAAAAACTAGTATTGTAATGCCCATTGTCATGCAATCTTAGCATGTCAACGACTGTGAGGGAGCACCCCTGAATATCATCCACACCAACATACATGTCCAAAATTATGACATTGCATCAGCCATGGATATTCTCAGAAAAATTGAAACCAATCCATAAACCCATCTCCGAAGGGGATTCAAAACACAAATTCATTTTAATTACCAATATCAAGCGATACCCGTAGAATCAGTCTCAACAAATTAAAGATGTAAAACAACGAAAAGGAAGAAGCATATCTTGGTCTTAAAATTCATCGGGCCCAAACAAAGGAAAAGACGCAACAGAAACGAACTACCACAATACCAAAGGGAGAAAATAGCGCCAGAAAGAGGGGCTACAGGATCCAGACTACTCACCTTGCTGGTTGGAGTACACATAGGTCATTCCGCACTTTCCACAGTAATGCCTGTCGAAATGATTAGCCATGAAAGTTCCAGCGCCGCACTCGGTATTGGGACACTCCTTCCTTAGCCTGACGACTTTGCCGGAGTCGTCTATCTTGTAGAATTGGAGGACCGCTAGCTTGACCTTCTTGTGCTTGTGCTTTATCTTCTTAGGCTTGGTGTACGTCTTCTTCTTTCTCTTCTTCGCGCCGCCACGGAGGCGGAGGACGAGGTGGAGGGTGGACTCCTTCTGGATGCTGTAGTCGGCGAGAGTGCGGCCGTCCTCGAGCTGCTTCCCGGCGAAGATGAGGCGCTGCTGGTCCGGGGGAATGCCCTCCTTATCCTGGATCTTGGCCTTGACGTTGTCGATGGTGTCGGACGACTCCACCTCGAGGGTGATCGTCTTCCCCGTGAGGGTCTTCACGAAGATCTGCATCTTCGCGGCCGGAGATGGATGGGGCTTCGCTCAATCGCCGCCGGGATGGAGCAGCGATTTTAGGGTTAGTTCGGACGGGAGTTGCGAATCGATATTTCTTGTCATCGGAGCGTCGTTTTCCACGGCCTCCGAGTCCGATGGGTAAATGACAAAAAAAAAA